>JAODKM010000040.1:17521689-17572381 GCA_026780845.1 Petrocephalus sullivani | reverse complement strand
ATCAGATTAATCACAACGCTGGATTAATCCGCGTTAACGCGTCAATTTTGACAGCCCTAATATATATATATATATATTTATATGTATATATAAAAGCATATAATCAGCCATCAGCAAATAGGATTTAGCTGTATCCTGTCACTGTGGTTACACTTTGCAACTCATCCATTAGCTGTCTGTGTGGTTTACAGTCAAAAGGGTAAATAAGTGAAAGTGTTTTGAACCAGGCAGATGCACATACCACCAGGCAGATGCACATACTGCCAGGAAGATGCACATACCGCCAGGCAAATGCACGTGTCACCAGGCAGATGCAGGTACTGCCAGGCAGACGCACGTACCGCCAGGCAGATGCAGGTACTGCCAGGCAGACGCACGTACCGCCAGGCAGATGCAGGTACTGCCAGGCAGACGCACGTACCGCCAGGCAGATACATGTATCGCCAGGCATATGCACGTACTGCCAGGCAGACGCACAGATACATGTACTGCCAGGCAGATGTACGTACCTCCAGGCAGACCTACGTACTGCCAGGCAGATGCACATACCACGAGGCAGACGCACATACCGCCAGGCAAACGCACGTACAGCCAGGCAGATACATGTACCGCCAGGCAGACGCACGTGACGACTTGAACCCTTGTCCCAGGGGTGTGAGGCTGACAACCCCCTAACCACCCAATAATGGCATACTAAATGGCATACTCCTGTCAGCATGCCCCCCCCCCCAGTAGTACAGCACAAACATATAACTAATAAGTAGTTATATTAGTATAATGACATATACACAATGCTCTATGCACTTGGATAAAACAAGATCTGGTACAGATATTTAAACAATTTAAAACGCAGTCAGGCACAGACTCTGTAACCTCAAGGGCCTTGCTGGTACATTTATAGCCCAGAGAGCCTGAGAGGAGTTTGAAAAATGTAAGGAAGTGTTGACAAGGTGGAGCAGCAGCCATTTTTATAGAGGGCAGGTAAGTAGGCTATACCTACCGTAGGGGGGGGCAGAGATCGGGAGCATCAGGTCTGTGCTCAGGGGCTTTGGATTAAACAGGGCTGTCAGGTATCTGGGAGGACAGGAGGAGGAGGGGGGGGAGGGAAGGAGCCCAGTCACAGGAGAAGGGTTTAGTGGAGCACTTGAAGGGGTCGCAACACAGAGCTAAACGTCCCAGGTTGGCTTTCTAATGGTTAAACGAGATGCATACAGCATGTAGATGCGCCCTGCAGGATTCCATTCATTTCCCATAATTACATGCGGAATGTGTAATGACAATGAGCCTATCGCACTGGGCCCAGTCTGGACAGGACACCAGCCCATTACACACAGACAGAAACACTAGCCAGAGTCTGTCCTAATCTGCAGGATATCACTCAGAGGACTCGGCTCAGGGGGGCTTGATGTAAGTGGTTTCGTCTGAGGGTAACATTCTATCCAAGGCAGGGGTGCCCAATACATTGATCACGATCGACTAATAGATCGAGAAGGTAGTGCAGGTAGATCGCGCGACATTAAAACTTTGATACATTACGTTACTATACCTACTTAGATCCATTCTCTTCTAACGCGTCCCCCCAGCAGAACACTCAAATTATATTGCGCAAATAATGCGAGCTGATTCGAAACTCGAGCAACATGACCCAGCTAGCCTTCCAATTTATATATACTAAAAAGGGATGTGAAAAATTTGTAGGGGAGCCGGAGTAAGTAAGGAACCATAAATGTCTTGAATTGTATTGTGCTGTAAGGGTTCATGCAGTGATGCAAGGTTTGCCAATATATACTGTACATGTAAATATGAAATTCATAAAATATATATGATATATTACCTAATATATAAGATATATTAGGTAAGGTGTTCCCTGATTGGTGGCCTGCCTCCTAAGCGACACTGTCATCTGCTGCTAGACGCTGCCCCTTCAAGCAGAGGGACCCCTCGAAGTGAAGGATGCAAGGATGGATCTAATCCTGGAGATACTCTTTTTCCAACAGGACTGACAGCTTTTTAAGGCTATCTTCTGTCCATCCATGTGCCTTCAGTCCTCTTTCCCTGGGGATGGTCATGACAGCAGCATACGGAGCAAGTCTGCCCAGAGTTCTGTTTCCATGGCCACAGACTCCGTTTCATTCTTTGGTTCCCCAGACGTTCCCACTTCATTCTCCGTTCCTCCGGCCTGTCCTGGGTCTTGCATGGGGTCTGGATGTATCTGGAACAGCTCCCCTGGGAACCATTCAGGTTACTTCCTTACAAGATGCTGAATCATCAGCTGACTTCTCTCCATCTGAAGGGCCAGTCACTCTGTTTCCGAGATGGTGCCATGGAGAGCGTGCCTAACAACACAAGCTCTTTGTTCATTCAATAATTACCTCTAACCCAGGGGTGGCCAATCTTATCCAGAAAGGGCCACTGTGTGGGTTTTCACTGCAACCCCTTGATTAGGTTACTAATTAGAGGACTGATTGGCTGAATCAGGTCCTCACACCTGGGTTTGAACAGATGACCTAAAGTTTATCCCGAATACCTGTATACACAGCGGCCCTTTTGCGGCTAATATTGGCAACCCCTGCCCTAACCCATGACCTTAGGTTTGGACGGGGATGTAGGCTAAGTAAAGCAGAAACCTTGCCTGCAGGGTGTCTGGGCTCAGCCTTAGAGATAGGGTGAGGTGCTAGGACATTCGGGAGGAGCTCAACGTAGAGCCACTGCTCCTCCGCTTCTACGTAGGATGCTTCCTGGACACCTCCCTGGGGAGGGTGGCATGTCCAACCAGGAGGCCCCGGGGTAGACCTGGGACATGGAGAGATCATATCTCTTGGCTGGCCTGGGAACACCTTGGTATCCCCCGGTGGAGCTGGAGATGGTGGCTGGTGAGGGGGAGGCCTGGGCATCCCTGCTTAGGCTGCTGCCTCCGTGACCCAGACCAATGGATGGAAGGATGGACATTAGAGAGTGCCTGAAAGATTACAGAAACTTAAAATCTGCCCTTACCAATACATCTTGAGCACGCTCCCATTAAGAATTCCTACCTGCTAGGTGCATTCATGCTTAAAGCATTCATACAGCGACGTCTGTTTACGGTGCGTTTGGTAACAACAACAGTGAGAGCTTTGACTATTAATCCATGTCAGTAAAGCATATGCAAAGGGTGTCGCCGGTGGAAAAAATCATAAAGACAGATATGATGCAAATGAATGATCACAGCCGTCACTCTAATATGAACTTCCATCCAGCATGAGGCACACGGCATGCTTTATTTTTTATAGCACAGCACATATAACTGAGTACATTGTGTGTTCTCCTAAAAGCAAATGTGAATATTAGAACAGGGCAGCATTCTACTACAACACACAGAGCCTCTTCAGTTTGCATTAATAGACCTATAACCTTTTGCCTGGATCTGTGATGAGGCATAAAACTAGGTCGGGTCTCAGCTATTAAAAGCACTTTGCTGAGTAAATGCACAACATCGCTCCACCTCCTCTCACGTCCTTCAGTCAGCGGGCTCATTTTTATTTACAGGCTACCAGTGGGTAGTTTTGGGCTAGAAAGTAAAAATCCAGACCAAATTTTTGTTTCAACCAACCAGTTGAGCATAAAGAGTCACAGTCACAGGGTACGCAACTGGTTGGTTGAAATAAAATCCTGGTCTGGACCTGAACTTTCCACCTCTGCAGACAACTGCGTGCGGCTGGCTGCCATTTTCATTTCACAAAACTAATATTTTTTAGAAACGGTTCAGACAAATTTGCTACAATTATGGATGCTCCTGCTGAAGATGTAGGGCGCACCACAGGATTTGTTTAGATGCACTTGGGAGATATTTGTATGTAAGTCATAATCAGTAATAATAGGAAAACCCTGTGATTGGTCGGCTAATACCCAGCTGTGTGTGGGACAGGCTCATCTTGCCCCCCACCATGCAATGAGCTTGGTTAGGAGTCCTATCAATGCACTGACAGAAAATTGGGCTTTTATAATTATGACAGATTGTAAAGGCTGCACTACTCCATAAACCATAAATCCGTCTGTGGGAAATCAATGAGCTTTAGAAATGCCTGAATGTGCTTATAAAGGCATAAATCTGATTCAAAGGGGCGATGCATGCCTACCCTACAGGTAACGAGCAGCGTTTCTCCATGATGTAGGCCCACAGGGCTGGACTGATTTCCAAGTCGTGGAAAAAGCCCAAAAAAGGCTCTTTGTCATTGTGAAAGGAGATTCTTCTCTCTCCAGCAGAAATTGTCATTACGAACCACCAGTGATGCTCACGAAACTGACAAAACAGAATTGTGGCTTTCTCAGGGATTGGGCCTTTGTCACTGTCGTCTCTCAGCCTTCGAAGCTGCAGGGTGGGCATCTAATCATGGCTGACGTTCCTGCATGTTACTTCAAGGAGGTCTTGTTTTGATGGTCTAGGCAGTTGAAAACTCCAGATTTACCCCATTATTGTTTTCAGGGGGAACTGTGTTCAGAGACACCAGGGTGTGAATCTTCCTTCGTCATACTGGTTGCCTATATAGGGACAATTTATCGAGCAGTTCTCCGAGAGCATAGAACCAAAGTCATTTTTTTTCAATGGCCCACTTTCCGTAGCGGTGAATGATCAGGCCACTAGACTCTCTGCTTGCAGGCTGAACTGCTTTTTCTGCCTGAAAACCTGCAGTGGTCAAGGTCAAAGCTTATTTCTGCAGCACATTTAAAACAGCCAAAGTGATGAGCAGGCAGTGTGTGGGGTTTAGAAAGCTGCTACCCAAGGCCTCTTCTCCCAACCCTTAGAACCTCGAAAGAACGTAGAAATACACAAGCAAGTTCTTAAAATGGAAAATTAATAGAGACAAGATGATTACTGCTGATTACATTCCTCTCTCCTCGCAAGCAAGTTAGACTAAGAGTGATACTGAAATGCCATCCGTTGTGTACTGGCATGTTTCTATACGATTTTTTTGAAACCTTGGTTGACAATTCTGGAGATGGGGGGGGGGTGGCTCCAAGCTGGGGGCCCAGAGAAGGTCCTGTCCCCAAAATTACAATGATTAGCCCTGGGTATTTCCATAATTATTTAAAAATATAACTAGCAGTGTACTAATCATGTCAAAAAACATCAGTCATAATTAGTACAGTCATAAACATAAAAAACAAACACAATTTGACTAAAGCTATATAATCATGATTATATAAAATAAAACAAGATAAAAAGAGTTTATCTCCCATTGTGATTTTAACTTAATGATGCTCTTTATATGTAATTACATAACAGCCGTGACATTTGCTGAAGCCTCTTTTCATGCCAGCTGCATTACCCGGTTTTCTGTGCTTTGTCAGGCTGCAAAGCCATTTAACAATGCCCTTTAAACAAATATGTCACAGTCCGCTATTCACTTTCCGCTACCGTGCTCATTCTTTGTGGCCACGCCCACATCCAGAGGAGCATTATGGGTAATCCTGCAGCCTGAATCTTGGCTCTTTTTGTTTGCCCATTACCTGACCTTATTTAGCTCTTCAACGCAGTCCTCTGGGTTATCCATAGAAACTCTGCTCTAAATCCCTACTTAGCCATTTCTGCTACATCTGGACTGCACGCCAGGCAGGTAGCGGCCCAAGTCCTGTCCAGATGAAGGGCCGATAGTGCCTGGCAGTGTGAGCGTACACTGTTTGCACTCTGACTTTTGCATCACAGAATCTTAACTTTTGGCAATTTTGCAAAGAAGTATAAAAATACATCAACATTCCAACTATCTATGGCTGCACAATATCCTAATATCTTAATCATAATAACCAAGGCTTTTTGGTGCTATACGGATGTTATTTATGCCCACAATTTGATAAGCATTAGTAGTGCACCTAAGATTTAGTTATTACAAATGTTATTACAAATATTTTTTAATAAACCCCCCCTAGACACGAGCTTGGTGACCTCTGTCCATTATGTTGTGGTCGCTGTGCCTAGCCAAAACAATTAATGTATGAAATTGGCATATACTTATGTTGAATAAAGATATGAGACTTTAAACTGTAAAAAAGTACCGCCACACCACCAACGTCTTATTCACCTTATTTATACACTATATAATTGAGGCTGCTGAGCTGTTCCTATCTTCACCGCTGTTTCAGTGCTTATCGCTTCCATGATATAGGGCCAGGTTGGCCAATCTCATCCTGAAGCTGTTTTATTGGCAGCCAGTAGGTGCTGTATCATGGGGTGCCCAGATCCGGTCCTGGAGAACCAGAATCAGAACACAGTTTGCAGATTTCCCTGCTCGAACATCTTAATCAGCTCATTACCAGCTTTAGCAGGTATGTTTAAGCAGGGAAATATGCAAACTGTGTTGGATTCTGGCCCTCAAGGAGCAGAGTTGGGCAACTCTGATGTATCGCACAGTGAGCCCTCTTTGAATACCCTTGTTTTCTCTTTGTTATTGTGTAATTTTTAATCTTCACAGTGACTTCTAAGAAAAAAATCAATTTGTATAATTATGAACATTTGATTTTTTCGTTGTGCCAAAATTAAATGTCAGTACAAAGAGGCTATTGATTTAAGAGATCAGACATTCTTAAGACTTCAAATGACATCAAAAGCTATTAATCAATAAAACTAAATACAATTAAAAGGACAGACGGAACAAGAATACTAAAACTAGTTTTACGAAAAATCTGTCCCAATTTAGTATGTCATTGTAAGTGCAGATTTTAAAACCACAATAAATTCAATTGTTTCTGTGTGTTTAGAGGAGAGGAATTTTCATACAAAGGCAGGCAATTTAGTCATCAAAAGAAGTTGTTACAATAGCTCTTAAACACAAATGAGCTGAAAATCACATTGAGTGAGCCAATGGGAAACCTGCTAAATGCACAATGGAATAATCTGGCCTATTTCACACTATGAATGCATATTAGGCTGCTGATGACGCAGGAAAGGGCGGCTCAGCCCTGCTCCAGGTATGCTGACAGTAAGCTGGCTCTAATACTGAAATCCCACTGAAGGGCCTGACTTTCTGTATCAGGCGTGTTCATTTAACTAGGGCTGTGCCTAAGCTCTGCAGGGTGGTACATCTCCAGAACTAGGAAGTGCTAACCAACACCAGGCAATGACCCTAAAAGCCTATGATTTCATTAAATTAGGGTGACCAGATAATCCCTGTCATCCCAGACCCTTTGAGCTACTTCAGGTTTTACATTCTTCTTTAAACCTTAAATAGGGTGACCAGGTAATCCATGTGATCCCAGACACTTTGAGCTAGGATAGGATCTGTAAGCTACCATTTTAATTAAAAGGATCTGGATTTCACTAAAGCTGGTTGAGTCTTTCAATCAAGGAAACAAACTAGTCAAAGTACAAGAAGAACTGAACTATTTAGCCAAACACAGGAGCCTTTAAGGTTTAAAGTAGTTTGTAAAACCTGAAGTAGCTCAAAGAGTCCGGGATGACAAGGATTATCTGGTCACCCTACCTTAAAGGCTCCTGTGCTTGGCTAAATAGTTCAGTTCTTCTTGCACTTTGACTGGTTTGTTTCCTTCATTGAAAGACTCATCCAGTTGCTTTGTATTTAACATTAGTGACACATGCATGATCATAGGAGACTGACCAATCAGCACTGAGCAAGAACTCAGTACTGAAGTGAAATCCAGGTCCTTTTGATTGAAATGGTAATTTACGGATCCTGTCCTAGCTCAAAGTGTCTGGGATGACATAGATTATCTGGTCACAAATTAAATTGATGTACACAACAACAATCTTGTAGATTAACAACACGTTATTAGCAAATATAATTTCCATTAAAACTATCTCATCAAATAGTAAACATTAAAAATACGATTTTTATGAAATTTCAAATTATTTTTGACTTCAGGATTTTATAAAAGCAACTCTAACAAAGTCAATAAAAAAACTACTCCTAATGTGCGTCATAACAGCTACCTGACAGCAGGGGGCGCATAGATTATTTTATTTTAGAGTTTATTCGCTTGGACTACCAGAGAATTTTGTTTCCTTTGAATTTGACTCAAACAAGGTTTCACTCCACTATCCACCAAAATTTTAATTTGTTTACGATATTGCTCTCAAACCAGAAGGTGAATGTTCATCTACAAAAAAACTATATAAATCTAAAACCTATTTGGCAAATGCCATTAAAATCAGTCTGAAAACAACTTAATAACTGAAGAGACCATTTTAAGGAATTACCCTTCCACAAAATAAAACAAATATTGCAAGTTGCAATGTTTTTAATAATGTTTCAAAACAAACTCGAGTATCGATGGCAAAGGCTCCTCTTCCCCCCCCCAACGGCTTCCTCATGAGACGCTAACCGAATGGTTTCATTTTAGCTATGAATTCTGGGATTCTGTGCAATGTCACGGCTGAAGCTCTCGTGCTGTCTGCAAACAGGGAGTTTCCATTAAAAACCTTTAATAAAGCCCTAATTTTTACACTCAGTATATCGATATAAACACTATTGTGTCATCCTGTATCTCGTTTTCAAAATATATTGATATACTATTAAAAAAATTATATAGGCTACCACCCCGGAACTAGCTTTAGCTACGTGGCACTTTTATTCCACGCTTTTCAAATAAATTGTGTGGCGCCACCTAGTCGGCCCCTGATTGTGAACCACTGCCCTAAATGATTTAGCCTAAGAAACACGGGTCTTAAAATGAATACATCTGCACATATTCATTAATTCGTTCCCTTCGACATTTTTCCTTTAACATTCATACAAGCTCATATAAACTCTTCTAGCTTTAGTGCTGAGTAGGCTAATTGTTTATATCATAGACAGAAAGACTGTGTTTGTTCTGTGTCCTGAAGCATATTGTACAAAGGACCTTTCCTGACGTAAGTGTTGTTTGCAGTAAAATCCTTATTCGCATAAATCCCATTATGTCCTCACACACTATCACTATGGGGTCAGGAGTCTTTGGCTATTAGCTGCAAAATAGAGTAGGGCAGTGCAACACACATTATAACAGGGATAGCTGGCCTTTCTAAACTGAATGTGACGCACATCATTTAAGGTTAATGCGCGACAAGCCGTGCATTTTACACTTGGCTACGGTGGCAAGGAACCTCCACTTTGAGTTGGGCAGTAACCTCTGCAAAGTGCATTTAAATACGCATAATGCATGACATTGAGTCCATTGACCCACTTATACCACGCTTTAGACACATTTCAGACACTTATATACTTGAAGACATTGTTTTTATGTTTACGAACCAAAACACATTTATTAGCAGAAATACTTGGGCAGTATAATGGTGACACAGCATACCGTAGTACTTCTTTTCAGCAAACCTGTATCCTCGGGGACCCTCCTCGACCAGCAAATTTTATCATGATATAAATGTACTCCATGCCATGCATTAGCACGACTGCGGAGACAAAGAAATATAAATACATGCATTCAGCCATCATTTTTTCAGTTTCGCTTTATGTATCTCCTTGTAAATGGTTGTGTTGTGGGTAAAACCTGGCTTATTTACCAGTTATTGAAACCGCACTTGCCTGTGAAGCATGACTAGAGTACAAGTGCATGACACCAGTAAATAATTTCGGCATTTAATCATTGACCACAGGTCCTGATCAATAGCCTGAAGCACAGTTAATGGCTAAGTGATCTGTAATAATTTTTTTGCTTTTATAGTTTCGTTAAACTGCAGAAGTTAGAATTAAAGATTATAATCGCACTTTGATTTACTACTGTGATTCACCTTGCTGGCACTACGTGTGCAGTTTAGAAGATGAATCAACACCTTCAGATTCAAGAATCCCTCTGTGCAGTGGTATCAATACTTATATATTATGTACAGTATACACACACTTATATACAATATTCACATGCTTAGACCTGGGACTTGTTCCCCTTACTGGCCTTTCCAGAATGCAGCTCCTGTACTGTTTTTGCTCGTGTTGAATGATGCCAAATGACCCATCCCTTCATTTTTCTCCAGCATTTCTGTTAAACTCGTCTCCGGCCCTCCAACAAGTCCTTGTCCTGTCCCTCCACCCTCCTGTCACATTGTTTGATGGCTTACATAGCACAAGCGTCTCACAGTGAGGGACAAACGGACCAAACGCCGAAAACCACTGGGGTGGTGCGGGATCCAAAATGGGAGGACAGGAACAGCAAAGAAGGAAAGCACAGCTTGGGCCAGTATGTGGGTTTGACATTCATGACAGGACTGGGGAACACAGGACTGGGATGCACTAAAATCCATCACTAACATGGGAGCTAATGAGAGGCAGCTGGGGTGACTAACACAAGTGGTAGGACAAGAGAGGATTAGGTGTGGGCCGTTTGGGTCTCGCTAGGAGGGGTCAGATGGGCAGGGTGTGACAACAAATCCTACATTACTATAGTCATTATTATATAACTTGATGACATCAGAATATATGCCTTTTAAATAACATTCACTGGGAACATTAATTGAATAATCCCAAAAGCCGCATCCTGTAACCTAAGCATCCTTTATAATTTTCTGCTAATTATTTATGCCTCTTCTGCTGTTACATTTACATTTATAGCATTTGGCAGACACCCTTAGCCAGAGCGACTTCCATAAGTGCTTTAAGGCTCCATTAGTGAAATTTCGTGACACTGGTTCAATAAAACCTAGGCTAAGAATACTATCTGTCTAATACTGAATCTGAATCTGATACGGGCAGCTAAAGGAAGCCAGTGGAGGGAGCGTAACAATGGAGTAGTGTGGGAGAACTTGGGAAAGTTGAAGACGAGTCGAGAAGCTGCATTTTAAATCAGCTGCGGAGAGATAGTTTCATAGGTATAACCTTGAGAAATAACCCCACGGCATATCTGTTCCTAGACTTCTGTTAAATGCACCCCTCATCCCAGACAAACCGAAACCGGCTGGCTGAAGTCGACGCCCCCTCAGAAGATGACACGCTAGGTTTCCACCTGTGTCCCCCAATGAGATGACTGGTACTGAAACCCAGAGTGACTCTCTGGGCAAGGAGGCATGTGGCATCCACAGGAAGTCACTGGGTGCCCACCGGCGCGAGTGACAAATGGCGTCCACGGCTGGAGAAGGGAAATCAATGGCATCCCATAAGCATTTGGGATTCCGGGAAGCAGAGCGGGAGCCCTGCTGGGAGGCAGAGGTGGCTCCTTAGACATTGTAGGTACAGCTGGGTGCCGTTTGGGATTCATGCTGCAGCACAGCCATAAAATACAACCACAGACAAAAGGCTTAAAGGGCAATTTAAAAAGGATGGACTATATAATGTTACTCCTCCTGTAATTATCAAATGCTTCCTTTTGTGGTAGAATAAGTCCTTTTGAGTCCAAAACATGAGGTATGGATTTGGAATGAGTGAATCACAACTCCACTCAGGTACACAGGTGTCACTGGGCATTTAACACATTTCAAAGAGGCCAAAGGCCCAGCCGTAGGGCTATGGTTCTGTCGCCGTACCCTGATTTCTGTATAGGGGCTGCATGTATGCAGTTTTACCCATTTGCTAGAGAAGGGTCTGGCTGCTGACATCCATTGTGAGGCATCTCCACTGACAGACAGAAAGTCCACTGTGGGCCCGGAAATGACATCACAATGACATCATGGGTGTGTGTGTATCTGTGTGTGTTTCAAAGGTTCAATATGACTAACTAACAATGAGTTACTTAATATGGTAACACTTTACATTAAAGTTCCTTAGTAACTTAGTAGATACTCATTTACTACTTAAGTACAAATTACGAATAAAATACATAATGAATAACAAAAAGTTAAACTCTGATCTCATGTTTGTTCATCATTAAAGTATCATAATGTATACTAGCTACTATATTTGTTTATGTTGTTATGTTTGTTATTGAGTAGCAATGCTACTAAATTTGCTACTAAGTTATTAATAAACTGCATTGTAAAGTGCTCCTCATAATATATCCAAATACAGGGATTTTCAATAAGTCCAGATGTCCTGTGCATAATGCTGAACTTGCCCTGCAAGGTGAGCTTACGTTAGTCAGAGAAACATCTTAGCCTCTTACATAACCATGTAGCTGTCACATGGTGAACTCAGCAATTAAAATCCCTCGTTTTTGGTCTGTGTGAGAAAGAAAAATGACTGCTCTTTGCCTACAGTGAGGGTGACATTTGGTTAGCAACTGAAATATGCATATATTACATTTATTGAAAAGGAATACATTTTTATCCTAAGCAACATGAATATTGAGGGGAAAAATAACTTTATTAATTAACTTAAGGTATGCCGCAAACCTGTATTTCAGCTTGCGACATAGAAGTGCGCCATTGATTATACGTTACATTATAAGTTGTATAAATAAGAAACGCACATGAACACTAGAATTACACCCGATCAACAGGAAACCAGTAATCTCAATAGCTATGTCAAGAAAAACAGGTTACAGCAATGAATAATATTAAGACGAATAAGACATCGGAGTAGCGCGTGATTATCTTAACCCTTTCCGTTCATATTTCTCAGAGAAATTGAAGTTAAACAGACATTATACAGCAGTGGCATAACCTACATAGTAAGAGATGCCTTTAGGCAACCATTCCGTAATGTTAACTCAATGTTATGCATCGTAAACTCAAACATTAATTGGCAGAGGATGTCGTGTTCCCGTAAGTGCAACTTAACAAAAATGAACTGCAAAAATTTATTTTTCAATAGCGCACATTATCGATTACAATATAGCAGGTAGCAAAAAATCCAACATAAAATAAATTGCTACTGGCACTACAGAGGATGTGTCTAACAATGGATTGCAGCCAGGTTCTATCGACTTGCTCTGCCACATTGTACTGTCGGACGCACTATCAGCTGGCACTCTGCCCCAATAAGAATCAGGAACAAGTAGGAAACCGTATGTGTTTGGACAAAGACAGCTGTGAAGATCGCTCCAGTCAATGAGGACGAGCGGCGGGGGTTGGAACAAGAGCTCCTTATTGGTCCTGTTTCATAAATTGGGTCTGATTTCGGCGCCCATCCAAAATGACAGCAATTTTGCAGGAGTGCCAAGTTATTTAAAGACAATACCTCTGGTCAAAGATCAGCGTAATGTTTTGCAACATCTGCTCTATAGCACCTCAGGGGTACTTTATCGGCTCTTATTACCTCCATATGGCTAGGAGAACGTTCCAGTTGTCTGTGAGGAACGCATTTATCCCGGGGAGGGTGGGGGAGGGGGTAGCGGTGAGCAAGCAGCCCTTTAAATTTGCGGAGAACAGATGGAAACAGCTGATGCGCCCGTGTGCGAGACGCCCTACATCTGCAGGAGAATGCGTCTGCCGGAGGGAGCTTCGCGAAGCGATGGACCTATCCTGCAGGTCTGGGAAATAAAGCCTTTGCAATTTCATAAAATAACCAAGCCCCACAATACAAGCTGAACAGTTCAATAAAAACAGGAAAGACCAATATATTGAAAAACCATGACGGCATGACGGTCCAGAGATTAGCACCTCTGGGAGCAGGGATTGAGTCTCTGTCACAGCTCCATATGTGTGGAGTTTGCATGTTCTCTCTGTGTCGTCGTGGGGTTTCCTCCAGGTAGTCCAGTACTCCATAGTCCGAAAACATGCTGAGGTTAATTGGAGTTGCCAAATTGCCTGTAGGTGTGCTTGCGTGTGTGAATGGTGTGTGAGTGTGCCCAGCGAGGGGTTGGCACCCCATCCTGGGTTCCCTACGTTGTGCTTGTGGCCTCTGGTATAGGCTCCATGACCCTGAATAGGGAATAGGAAGGAAGATACATACATGGAAATTCATATTCAATGTTAGTGGTTGATGTCTAATATGTAAGCTGCAACAGATCCTGGCATTTTACATAGATACTATATTCCTTTAGTCGATGGATTTGTTGACTTGGTCAAAGTCAGAGCACACAGACATGAATAATCAACACTAGCTCACACTCAGGAAATCCCGCTTAACTGTGGCTTTTGCCTTGACATACTGGGGGGGGGGCAGCATACACGACTCTGTGACAAGTGGGATCAATTATGCGGATTTGCATGTCTTTAAGTAGAGAACAGCTGCCTACGGTGAAGTGCTGAGTGATAAATTCTGAATCCACATTTTGCTCATATAAAAGGATCTGATTTATGGTCAGGCGAGTCAGGCGAGATTAAGGCTAGGGTGCGGGCAATCTGTCGCTAACCAGCTATTAATCATTCGCTGATCACCTAACTGCAAGCCCTATGGCTGAGGGGTAGAGGTTGAGCGAGAGCGGCGACGGTTTCTGTCAGTGCTGATGCCGTGGTGACGGTCCCTGCTGGTGCGGGCTGATGCCGTGGTGACGGTCCCTGCTGGTGCGGGCTGATGTCGTGAAACCCAGAAGCTGTTGGAGGCTCCGGAAGCCCGGCTGACGAGAGGCAGCCGTCATGCTTCGCACCCGGGGCAGCAGATAGCTGGCCCTCCCAGGGTTTTCACCTCTAAAACCTTACGTGAGGTGGCTGGCAGGATAAGGCTCATTGTCTTGTACCGTTTGGACCCTATTTGCACTTGGTTTTAAATTGAACCTTAGCTGATCGTATCACAAATACGCTAAATACGCTAAATAAGTGCAAATGACCTGACCACTCAGTCTGAGACACATTTAACCACATATCTTTTGTAGCATAAACGTTAATGCATTCTGATGCATCCCCAATAAGGACGTCACAATTACTGTGCGAGAGTCAGTAATGAAATCTGAGCAGAAGTTGTCAGCTGGACACCATGGAGACGCATGATAAATGGCGATGTGTTTCATCCATCTACGTGTCTTCCCATCGCCCAGGATAGTTTTTAAAACCAAGTGTAAACAGGGCCTAAGTGACAAATGGAAGAGTTTTGCAGCGCCTTGTAGGAGAGTGTCTACAGAAAATGACTGTGAATGAGCGAAGAAATGCATTTGCCTCTGCCTGAGCATGAGTGTTACTGCGGGCGTACGTGCAATAGATGGAGTACGTGTACCTGTGAATGCCAGTACTAATTCTACTCCATTGGGCCCTTGAGCAAGGCCCTTAACTTTCGTCCTGGGTATGACGTTAACCTACATCCAGCCCTGTAAGCAGGTCCTCCAACTTACGGGGAGAACTTGGGGGTTGGTGGCAAGACTGGCACTCCGGCTACTGGAAAAACTTCCCGCTGTTCCATTCCATTCAGACTAGTGTGGTGCTGAGGTATCACCCACTGCCTATCTGCACCGAGGCTCTCATCCCTGAGGCGTGGTGCTGAGGTATCACCCACTGCCTAGCTGCACCGAGGCTCTCATCCCTGAGGCGTGGTGCTGAGGTATCACCCACTGCCTAGCTGCACCGAGGCTCTCATCCCTGAGGCGTGGTGCTGAGGTATCACCCACTGCATAGCGGCACCGAGGCTCTCATCCCTGAGGCGTGGTGCTGAGGTATCACCCACTGCCTATCTGCACCGAGGCTCTCATCCCTGAGGCGTGGTGCTGAGGATATCACCCACTGCATAGCGGCACCGAGGCTCTCATCCCTGAGGCGTGGTGTGGTGGTGTGCTGTACCAGTGTATGCTGCCTTTCTCACCTTAGTCGTTGGGTGTTAAACAGGCAACAGGTTGCTGACTCATAATAATTCAGAATGATATATTTCTAGCCTGTACCTCTTTCTGCCCCCTTTCACTTGAGTACTGGAGTACTTGATTTTAAAAATACTTAAGTATTCTTTGTAAGAGTATTTTAGGTCCATTTTCTTTGTAACATCAGCGCATTGTTGTAGTTTTGCCGCAATGCCTTTACAGAATCTACTGACCCTGAAACAGCTGACTGAATGCACTGACTTGCTTGTACAACCTGTAAACATAACTGAATCGACAAACGGGTCATTGTCGTTTTCATGTTTTTCTTTATTTAACACCCTCCCTACCCCACCCTCACAAAACAGCATGGTAGTGTTCTGACAGTGTGTGTGGGTTTGCACAAAATGTCCCCAAAGTGTGGGACATTTTTTCAGGTCCCCATATGGATAACCCCAATTTTATAAAAATCTGTGAATGCATTCAAAAAAGTAAAAATGCCATAGAAATTAATGGAAGGTCCCCATTTAGATTAGTTTGTGTGTGTGTCCGTGTGTTCATATGTGTGCATCAAGCAGACAGTGGAATTGCAACTTCCTTAGGAAGTAAAAAAAAAAATAAAACAACCAACCCAGTAACAAAACCTCAATCTTCATAACTTTATAACAGCAAGGGAGTAGTTAGCTGCGACCGGAGACGAGTACAATATTGCCAACTTTACTGTTATGCTAAGTAAGGAGTAATGAGAACCTTTATAGGAAAGTAGCGTCAAAAGTACATTATTTTTTCCTTCAAATGTATAGGAGTAAAAGTCATAAGGTAAAACAAAATCGATACTCAAGTAATGTACAGATACTCTAAAAATGTATTTAAGTACTCAAGTAATCTGCCATTCCAGTTGTTACCTGCTTACTTGTTGAACCAATTTGCATGTTTCTCCAGTGAGGTAGTAAGTGCATTTCTCATAATATCAGCTCATTAGTGGAATATTCTCTACCAGTAAAGTTCTCATTCACTGTAAAAGGTGCGACAGGTACTGATGAAAATACAGAACAAAAAGCAATGCATTAAGGCATATGGTGCATCACAGAGGTGCATTTTAATGTCCCAAGGGCTTACTATTGTTCTCCTTTATGTTACAGTATGACAAATATAAGCCATGAAATGTTCATAACATGTTTATGTTCCCAGGGAATACTTCACAATTTTATTTGCTCCCACTCTCAAAAAATAACAACTGATAAAATTCATAAAAATCATAGTTTTATGTATTAAAATGACTGCTTTGGAGCATTTCTCAAATGACAATTAACTTTTGCAAAACAGCAATGTAATGCCCACACCATAATGTCACTTCTGCTCAGCAGAGCATCACTTCTCATTGATTCTCACACATTTCCAATAGTTTTACTACATATATGCAAATGATTCTGTGCAATTGTCATCATTTGGCACAAGTTTTCAGTTGCTTTAGTCTTGTGGGCCAAGATAGATTATGTAGTTTCCCGTTGTAATTATTTTACACGCAAAGCTATATATGTTTGTGATCATCGTGTTAGCCACCACACACAAAACAGTTAACCAAGCCTTCAAAATTATTTAAGAATATACTCCATAAATTGCAGGGGTACGGCCTTGTTGTGTTTTTGGTTCGTGGGACTTGATTTTGTTATTTCATTGTTCTTTTATTGCCATTTTGTAGTCTTTGCGTTATGTGCTGTGCGGCTTTTTTGATTGATATTGTGCTGCGTCTTGAGATATGAAAAAGTTACACACACACACACTTTCTCTTGCCAGTGAACTTTCCGTGCGGCAATATAGGGCCTTGCCATGTTGTAACTGGCGTCTCTGACATGAGTAAGTTTCAGTTTGCTACAGAACTACTGAACAGCCAAAGACAGTGAGAAGGTGGGAGCCGACGATCATCGAGAAAAACTGTGACAGCAGTACTCCAGGTAAGAAAAGCTTCATATTAATCACATTAATAAGACAACCAAAGCGAAATAAGCGTCATAATAATATAAACAAGAAAGGACAGAGACAACAAGCGACCAAACAAGCCGAGGAAAACAAAGCGGACGGCTCCCCCAATGTCAGGCCCGCTGTTGACTCAGCTGCGTCTCCCCTGGCTTCCAGGGAAACCTTTAGCACTTGTTTTTGACATGAATAAATGCTGATGTTGGGTAACTCGTTTGCCACCCAGGAGGACGGGATGCTGTGGGAAAGGAGGATTTGGCCAGTAAAGATCATGGCCAGGCACAGTGACCGATATTCTCACGAAGCCGGGCCGGCCATGACGCAGAAATGACTGCTTGTTTATTATCGCCATGCTGGATGACTGTCCAGACCAGGCATGATCCATTGTCATTTTTGTGACGTCCAGCTGTTATTAATGTTTAATATGTGTATGATATAATCACAGCACTGACACTTCTTATAATATCCATCCAAATGTTATTGAGCTCTGATATCGTCATTGTTGACGCACCACAGCATGCAACAACGAAATGTGTCCTCTGCATTTAACCCGTGTGACATCGAGGCACAGCAGGGGGCAGCTACGTGAGCACCCGGGGAGCAGTGCTTGGGGACGGTGCCTTGCTCAGGGTACCTCAGCGGTACGTGCGGGTCGGAGACTTGAATTGGCAATCTTTCAACTGCACGGTCGCGTCCCTAAACACTACACCACCTGCCATGTGCATGATATAATCACAGCACTGACACTTCCTATGATATCCAGCCGTTATTGATGTCTGATTTGTGTATGATGTAATCGCAGCACTGATACTTCCTATGATATCCTTCCAACTGTTATTGATGTCTGATATGTGTATGATATAATCACAGTACTGACACTTCCTATGATATCCAGCTGTTATTGATGTCTGATTTGTGTATGATGTAATTGCAGCACTGACACTTCCTATGATATCCAACCAACTGTTATTGATGTCTGATATGTGTATGATATAATCACAGTACTGACACTTCCTATGATATCCAGCTGTCATTGATGTCTGATATGTGTATGATATAATCACAGTATCCTTCCAACAGTTATTGATGTCTGATATGTGCATGATATAATCACAGCACTGATACTTACATTTCCTCTGATATCCACCCATGTGACATCTGCTCATCCAGTACAGGGTTATCATCCTTATATCTTATAGCATAATCTTTAGGTCAGTCTAAAAAAAGTATTTTTATTGTGCCCTTTCAGTTATTTCCTGGGAGCATTAGGCCATTGAGAAGATGGATATACCTGTTGGTAATTGGCAGTATAATTGTGGGCTGCGAAGCCATGACGACAGCTGCTGCAGATCGACTGCTCACCTTCAGGTTCCACAGCTTTTTCTGGAACTGCGATCCTCTTACCCTAAGTATTCCATGATATGTCAGCCGCTTTATACAGTAGTGAGCTGTGAGTGAGTAGTGAGTGGACCCATCACGCCACATAACAGGAGCCCGCCTTCCTTATACTATGGATATGGTAGGTGACGGAGGCTGGACTCCGGCCCCTGGGTCCCGCATGCGTAACTCTGCCTCTCTCACAGCTGTGAGGTCAGTGGACTGTGTCTTGGCATAACCCCTCGGATCCCCGTAGCTGACTAGCTGACAGTGACTTTTCAGATCCCCAGCTGGTCCTGCCGGTGGGGGGCACGGGGGTGGGGGGGGGACCCAGCTGTCTATTACCAGGCAAAACGCGAGCCGAAAGCTACATAGGTAAAAACGTAGAGACAAAGTAACAACACGTGCCCCTCAGTTCTAGTGTGTATTTGGGTAGTACTTTCAGTCTACCGCCATTTCTCCAAATGAAGAAATACTATAAATAGCTAACCACCCGTTAACCTGTAGGGGGCGCTATAGTGCTGATGGTAAGAAAATAGACGATACATTAAAGAATAGATGAAATATGCTACATGTCCATCCTAATCAACAATAGCTATCATCAGTCAGACTGGCAATAAGTAATGCCGTCCTTCGTCACACATCTAAGGGCTAGGCACACGTCCGTCTCTGTTCCGTGCTTCCCAGTCTGGTCTATCAGTTTATATATGTTCAATTTATATAATTTCAATTTATTTTAATTTATTTTTAAATCTATTATATGTTGCCTGTGGCTGGTACTCTGACTGCACTGACTTCATTGCATCCGCTAGTAATGGAGAAGTGTCTCAATTTAATTTTTGCTTGGTGGTCAGTGGCCTGAGATAAGGTCTCCTTACTTATTGGGCATGATTTAATGCATTTATTCTGAGCTAAGTAATGGGTATAAGCGTTCTGGAGCTCCGCTATTAAAGAAGCTATGATTAGAAAGTGACGTGAGAGGGACTGTAGAGAGTGGATTTAATTCTGACCTGCTACAGATAGACTGTATATAATCCACTGAAGAACTAAGACTCTGATCTAATTATGCAGGCTGAACCACGTCCTTATCCTTCATTATATCCGCATCATTAAAATGACTACATCGCAGCTTCTACCTTACGGCGGCCGACATTGCCAATAAGGAGTTCCTAGGCTTGTGTATATATGTTTCTGTTTAACATGATTGCATGACAAAGCAGCCTGTTTAACATCTTCACCTTTATTACCACTACTACCACTAGTGCTAGTACTCAAACTACAACTAATACTACTTGGGCGGCTGAATGGATCGCCCCCTAGCCATACAACGGCTGAGGGTTCGACTCCCCCTGCTGGCTCTGTGCATGGGCAGTTCGAATGCTCCCCACGTCGTGATGCTGGTTTCCTCCTGCCTCACTGTCTCCCCCTACAATGTGGGCTAGTGTCTCTAAATTCCCCTTAGTGTTTAAGCTGCGTATAGCCTGTGATGGAGCTGCATCCTGTCTAATGCCAGCCTGGGGGGGGGGCTCCTGCCTTCCCGGGCCCATGTACTGACAAAGGAAAGGTTATTTATTTTTGTGATTATATTTTTTATTTGCATTTATCACAGAACCAAATTAGACACATAGTGTGCCCCAAAACTAAATAAATAAAATTCTGGCAGATCAAATAAGAAACACAAAGAACATCGTGCCACCAATACAAACGATTAGTCTCCCAGAGTATTATTAATTGACAAGCAAAGTTCCATCCATGCACTAGTCATGGAAAAGCTGGCCTTATTCAGTCTAGCAGTGGTCTCCTCTAACATTGCAATATTCAGAAGGGTTATTAGTATTATTGTTGTTGTTGTTGTCAGATAAGTGGTTGAAAGATGATGGATGGATAGATGGATGGATTATTATTTTTTGTTCTTACCCCCAACATCCCCCCACCTGGAACCTGAGAAGCCACCCCCCAGCTACTTAACTGTTAGGTCAAATGCTGTTATTTAAAAGCTGAGACATCAGCTTTTATATTAACCACGGTTAATATAAACACTGTGGATGTAATACGCGATAATCAGCACACTCACCAATTAGCGGGCGACGCCTGAACGACGCGGCGTCCGGTGAGCGCCGTGTGCTCGCGCGGCATCTGGTGAGCGTCGTGCGCTCGCGCCCGCACCGCTGCTGCCAAAACATGAGCAATTGCTAACTTTGGCCGCCGTTCAATCAAATTAAAAGCCACACGCCGTACTAATGCATCAGGACTACCATGGAAACACTTTTAGCCGGGTACTTATACGTCGAGGCCTCAGAGCTTGAATATAAAGGCTTTTTGCTTTTGTGCCTTTGCTTATTTGCTGTGAGAAGTCTCTGCCGCTGTCTAATGGTCCCTGCAGAGCCTCGCCAACCTGATTTAAAAGTGGATACATTAATAGGCCTAGAGAAACATGCGGGACACATGGCGTTTTACGTAATTCATGCCTGTCAGCCATTTCATTAAGCCTCGATTATTTACTCCCGAAATAATCCCGCGTTCCATAATGCTGATGCCGATGATTAAGGCTGTGGTGCCGCTGTATGTGAGATTACACTTTAAATGGTACATTATGACATCAGGCTGCGGGGCGAGCAGGATTTAAGTGATGTTTTCTGCTGAAATGTCTAGCAGGTTATATAATTAAAGAGGACAGTTCTGAGGAGGAATAATATGAAAAGTGGTAGAAAGATATAACAGGAGCAATTTAGGGTTAGAGGTTTGATTCTGTAACTGACTGGATTAGGGATCACGGGTCTTTAACAGCTCTGCATTGACTGACCCCCCATTAGCGAATCCAGTTATCGACTCATGCTAAACGTAATATAGGTGTCCCTAAACGACAAGGAATGCGGATCACATGTGACTGTCTTCATATTTACCCTCCATCAGGGCTGACCCAAGGTGTTCTGGCTGCCTAGATGAGAGCATGCTGAGAGCCACCCCAGTGTAGCAGAATACAAAATTTGTCAATACGTTAAAATTAAAATCATTTCAGTAACACCGGGAGTTTGGCTGCTAACTAGCTAGCTCACGTTTCGCAATAAAAGTAGTGAAATGTCAAACTAGCATAAATAACTGTAATGTCACAGAATGCAGCCAGAGGTAATTCTTTCGGGTTTTTTTCCCACTCGCTCTTCTCTGCCCTCTGATCAAATAACGCCCCAGTAAGTCTACTGTGTCACCTATGTATAGCCCTGTATAGTCCTGCAATCAGTGCATTGGAGGGATAATTCACACGTGCAGCTACGACATGCGAGTTGCGGGACTGTCAGGTAGTTTGCGGATGACACCGAGGTAAACAAGGCAGTACGCTGACAGGTCACGTGTTTAGTCAACTCAGCGAGCAGCGTTGGGGTGAGCGCAGATTCCGGGGATGGGTTTGGCAGACAGCCGCTTTCGGTCATTGCGGCCTGTCCGTTTCAGGACCTTGCTGGCCGGGTCACTGAGACCCCGAAGGAAACTGTGCTGTGGGAATAGCGGGTCACATTTTACGACTATTTACAGATGCCTTTATCCGAAGTGGCAAACGGGCTGGATCGGCTAAGGGTTATGAGCCTTGTTGAAGGGCACAGCGATGAAATCACCTTGGGATTCGAAGCGGCGCCCTTGAGCTCACACGCGCAGCTACACTACGCCCCCAACATCACCTGCTCACATTAAAACTCCCACATTCCCACCTTGGCGAAAACTCACACCTTCGGGATGGCAGGCATCGCGTGGGAAGTTACAGGCGGACTGGCACGGATTACAGCTTAATTACAGGGTAATCAACAAAACACAGGATTGAGAAACTCCATCATTCAGTATGGGGGGAGATATTTTCACAATGTATTAACTGTGATAATTGGATGCTAACTGATTAAAGTGGCCCCCGAATACAGAGTTCCTGTCAGAAATGTGGTCAGGGGTTATATCTGTGGTGGAAAATAATGGTTTGGAGCAGGACGAAGCATCTTAGAATCATCATCACTGCAGGCCACACACCCCCCATACACAAATTACCTACAGAGACTGGTTATCTGGCCGTTCACAAGCCTTCCAACACCAGTCAATGTTACAACTCTCCTGAATTCACCATATTCCTGCATAAATATGACTTCATCAGATCTTCACTCAAGTCGTCAGAGCTGGTGAAGAGAACACAATTGAACAAATGAGACACAAATATCATACCTGGTCATTCATTTATTGAGGCAGTGTTTGCCAACCCAGTCCTCGGGGAACCCTGATTGGCTGGGAGGGAGCAAAAACGTGGACTGTCTGGGATTCCACGAGGACTAGGCTGGGAAACACTGTATGAAGAAACCGGATCCACTGTCAAATCTGTAAGTGGCAAAAGCATGCCAACCTTTGCTTTTAGTATTTGGTGCGACCCCCTTTTGCAGCGGGAACTGCAGCTAAACATTTCCGGTTGCTCTTGATCGGTCCTGCACATCGGCTTGGAGGAATTTTAGCCTATTCCTCCATACAGAATTGGCCATTTCATTCTTCTTCAGCCAGTCTTCGACTTGTGGGCTGGGGATTGTTGTCCTGCTGCACGACCCAGTTTCACAGACAGATGTCCTGACATTTTCCTTTGGAATTCACTAGTTTAATTCAGAATTCCATGTCCCATCCACAATTGGCAAGCTGTCCTGGCCCAGACACAGCAAAACAGGCCCAAAGCATGATACTACCTCCACCATGATTCACAGATGGGATGAGGTTCTCAGGCTGGAATGCGGTGTTTTCTTTTCTCCAAACATAACGCTTCTCATTTCAACCAAAAAGTTCTATTTTGGTCTTATCTGTCCATAAAACATTATTCCAATAGTTTTAAGGCTTGTACACATGCTCTTCAGCAAACTGTAGAAGGGAAGCAATGTTTTTCTTTTTTGGAAAGCAGTGGCTTTCTCCATGCAAACAACCGTTGTTCAGTGTTCTCCTGATGGAGGACTCATGAACACTAACATTAAACAATGTGAGAGAAGCTCTTAGTTGCTCAGAAGTTATCCTTGGTTCTTTTGAGACCTCACGGACAATCACACGCCTTGCCCTTGGAGAGATCTTTGCTGGTCGACCACTCCAGGAGAGAGTAACAATAGTCATAAATTTCTTCTGTTTATACACAATTTGTCTGTCTAGGGATTGGTGCAGTCCAGACTCTTTAGAGATGGGTTTGTAGCCTTTCCCAGCACAATGAGCATCACAATTATTTTTCGGAGGTCCTCTGAATGCGTAAAGAGTTTGTGTTAAGAGTTCGTATTAACTATGAATCCATACGACCGAAACAGCACTGTTTTGGGAAGATGGCTCCCAGATGAGAACTTAAGACTTGAGTCGCACATAGAGGTCCACTTCATAAATAAGTAGTGCTTTTATCATACACTTCAATTACTTTCCAGCAAAAATTGCTATACAATATATAAACAGAAAATGTTCCTTTGTTCTCTTTGATTCAGTAATTCAGCCATTAATATGCCTGTGTAATATTTGCTTTTGCGTGTTATTTTCCCATGTGATACTGTACATATAGTGTGTGTACAGCTTCGCCGTCGCAATGTGCGCAAACGTAATAATCATACCGCATTTGTCAGCATGGCTTTGTGTCTGTAGACAACTCGACACCAGCAAAACCAACAACTTTCTTGACACACTCTATTGTCAGATAAGTTATATTTGGCAGTAGTTCATATCGGGTCATTTCATGTTTTTTATTTGATAAATAGAGCAATATTACACAATGTGATATTACAATGTCATGTTTGTGCATCTCCAAATATATATGTATATATTTATATGTAACGCATTTTATCATATAACAAACAAAAGTGGGTAAACAACATCCTCTCCAATCATACCATACTCACGAACAGAGGAGTACATTAAAAGTACTCTTACAACTTAATTTGCAAAGCATTTGACATTATACATGTTTGTGCAGCAAGATTATTTCATATTTTCACCTTGCTTACATGATGAGTACCCTCCTTCGACTGCATTTTCCGCATTCTGCAGGAACTAAGCTTCTAACTACAGCTCGAGAGCTGTTGTTCAAACTACACAACTTAACAACAGTGTTTGCGAATGTTCGTTCAAACTATGCTTTTCGGAAACACTTGTGTCATTTAACGATTGATCGTATTTTGTAAGTCCGCACCATGGTTACCTCCATAGTTCGAATTATGGTTTCGGAAAACACCTGCATCATACTTACATACTTCCAACTTAGTAAGTGGCTAACATAGTTAGCAACTATGCTTTTGGAAAATGCACCCCAGGTTGGGTTTGGGTTTTAGATTTGCTAATACTATTCAGGCTAGTTCGAGTTTGGTCTCAAGGTCTCTGATACAGGGTAGGCTTCAGTTCTAGGTTCTGTGTTCTAGGGACTCTGTTGCTGTCACAGATTTTAAATCATGTTTCACTTAGAATCGACTGTACTCTGTTTCCATGGTTTTCTTATGTACATGACATTTCCATGTTTTGACACTGACTCACACCTTTGGGGTTTGGGGTTGTTGACAGAGTACAGGGGTTAAAATGTATTATTATCTATTATGGGCTTGTCTCTGAGCTAAATAAGGCATTAATGCTGTCAGCAACATAAAGGGTTAAATAGCACATGATGACCCAGTATGGAACTTAAGCATGAAAGGAATTCTATTTAATTTTTTTTCTTCTTCATTCTAAAAACAAAACTAATTTCAAACAAGACCAATCAATCACAGACCAAGAGTGACACTGTTGTTCAGGGCTCGTTGGAGCTCTTCTAAAAAGCACAGCCAAATACAGCGATTGTCCCCTGAAGTATTCAGTGCTCTGCATTAATTCATTAATGAGCAGGACGCAATCAAGGTGCTTTGTTTACCAAAGTGAGCCGGAAGAGTTCAGTACTGCAGCAAGGACACGCTGCCATTGTACTAATTGCTACAGACATCGCCAAGTTGGAAACACCCCCAAAGAAAAGTACGGAATTAAGTGAAAAGTTTGCTTTCTGTAAACTTCCTGTATAGTCAATTAAATTACCTATGTCGTTGGATCCTTTTTACCCCGTGACCTGAATTACTCTTCAGCTGCAGAGGCCCAAAGTTACTGGTGCCAGATCCGTGCCTGAGAGAAGCTCCACTGCCCCAGTGTCGACTCAGTGAGGCTGTGCACAAAAACATGCGGATCTAGAACATTCCATTGTCTACCACTGCCAAATATGATTTGGGCTTTTAGAAAAGCCTTAGCTTTAACAAAACTGTCACAGTCACTGGGTGTTTATGTTGGTCCACATTACCTGACAAATCGAGGCATTTTGAAAGGTAAGAAGGACCTCTGAACATCCATGAGACGAGACAGGAAATAGGCAAAGCAAAGGGGGGGGTAAACTTCTTTGGGGGCCCTGGGCTGACATGGCCACGGCACCCTAAGCAGGCCACCTGTCCTGTTTTTTGGAACCAAACAAGAAAGGGGAGAGAATTAAAAACAACCAATAATTTACCAGGTTGTGAGGGGGGCCTGATTTCTACCAGACACACCTATGCCTTAATCGCCCCCTGAGGGAGGGGTGGTACTGATGGAGATGCGAGAGAGTGAAGGTGAAGATGGCTCTTATAGACACTGCCCCATTTCCTCAAGGTCATCAAAGAGCCCGTGTGTCACGAAAAGGCACACAGAAGGAGTGGCGATCCAGAATGCGGCTTACAGACAACGAGGGGTTTTATTTCAAACTGGACTAAAAGTGAACTGGAAACGAAAGGGACCACGAGGGGTCAAACAAACAAACAAACATACAATCAAAAGAAGATAGACAATTAACAGGGGCAGGACCTAAATGCAGGGACACTCAAAGAAACATATACAATATGACAAGGGCAGCTTCAAAATCTTGGAGAGTTTGCAGGAGCTTACGCTGACACTAAACTGACAATGACCGTTAGAGTAACAGAGCAAGGGTAGACATACATATACACAAATGATGAGGTCTAAATGATGGATAGGTGTAAGCCGTAAGCAATTAATCAAACACTAAGGAAAAGGGGTAGCGAGGAACAGATGAGGGACGAACGGGATGGCTAGCGACACCTGCTGGCCAAACAGGGACATAACATGGACATATCCTGACATTGTGAAGTTTTTCAATTTAGATGCATGTATCAGTACCTAATTTGTACTGTAATTATTTAACAGTTAGATGTTTTCCCCACGTTAAAGCACAGTCGACAGCAATGTGGTTACTAATTAGGATCATTGAACGACAGAGGTGCTTTTCCATAAGATGCTATCAAAATACTGATTTTAACATGAACTTGACTCAGTTTGTTATGACAGCATGAATCAACCGACATATGCCTTCTGGCATCAGAGGCAACAGTGCCATGGCTGTCAGAAGCCGTAACGACGATGGGCTTTCCGAACGCTGTTTATATCTGACACCCCAAGGTACGAACCATTCCCACGGTGTGACGGCGCGATGAGTTAGTCTCCCGGCGATGTAAAGCGAGCCTCATGACAAAAATGTCGAGCAGCGGCGTCCCTGCCTCGACTTCTGTCGTCGTCGAGCTGCTTTTATAAAGCGGCTAACCTATATTCCGCTTGATTTAACAAGCAGCAGCGCTGAGGATAAGAACATGCTGAGTGCCTGAGCCGTTATATGGGGTGACAAGGCAGCTGGGGCTGGCAGCGCGGCGGTGAAATCAACTTTATGAAGAGACCGGGCCGAAATAAAGCCGTACAATGAACTGCCTCATTAGCAGCTCAGAGCCGGATGAGGAAACCTTCCCAAAGGCTCTGCTGTCCTTTCCCCTGTGAAGGAGACCTTTTCAGAAGGGGGGGTTAAGACCACCATCCATCTCTCGATGCAGCACAGGGCAAGTCCTATCGATCTAACAGGTCACCAAAGAGCTATTTCATGTCTCTTTAACAAGCCCTTTTACCTGTGCTCTCCTGTTCAGCCCTGAAATGGGATGTTCCTGATGAAGCTAGGATGACCAGAGGTGGGTCATCCAGGTCCGAAGATTAAAAATCCAGACCAGGATTTTGTTTCAACCAACCAGTTAGATATTAAGAGTCTCAGTCACAGAGTGCTCAACTAGTTGATTGAAACAAAATCCTGGTCTGGATTTTTACTCTTTGGACCTGGATTAGCCACCTCTGAGGATGCCTCTCCATAGAGCAGGGCTATGCAGAGACTTTCTGAGGGGCAGGTGCTCAAAGATTAAAGGTTAACATGAGCGTTACTCTGTACCTTTACAGCTCACACACAGTATGACGAACAGTATGTTCAAAATGGGCAGGCAGGCCCAACCTCCCTCGCCCACGTGCCTGCAAAGGACACTCCTGGGGTTAATCAGAGATTTTACAAAGTCACAAATGTCATATTTCTATTCTGACAAAAAAGTGATCAACATGGGGACTATATCATAGATACAAACACTGTTTTTTTATAATTGTTTTGATTAACTTTTTATGGCAGAGCTGAATTTTTTTGTAATATGAGAACAATAGTCTGACAGTCAATTTAATTTTAATACAAAAATATGCAAAGGAAATATTTGAAATTATGTGCAGATGCAAGGTAATTTCATTATAATGTTTCCTTTTTATTTCTACCCGAAATGATTCTAAAAACCCAGGCTAGGATAAGCGATTGTAAGATTGCAGATGATAATATTAAGCTCTAAAATGAAGTTTTCCATTATTGCTCATAAATAATATTTACTTTCATATATCCAATGCATATAGCATATAATTAACAACACCTATAAAATCTGATCCTTATAAATGTTCATTTGTTTCGTAACCATACTATCATTTATTTTCGCTGCTGATACTGAAATTCCAACACCAAAGAGCAGAGACCTAACAGAGTTTGAGAACTATGATGGAATTTCCTTTCTGTCACAGTAAGATTACAGTATTCTAAAGATAATTCAAGGCAGATTATAACGCTGCATAGAAAGAGACCTGCCAGATAAGATGGAACCGGTGCAAGGGATACAAGATAAGTGAGCGCTGGATTATTTTAAAGAGGAACTCCAGAAGGAAGCACATTTTAGAATTTAAGAAAGCCTCTGGCCATGTCAAACTACAGAATGTTCGGCATCGTGTTGTCGTCATGAAGAATCTCTGCGCACGACTAGAAGCCACATTCAGGAGAGAATGTGGAGATGCTCAGTAGTTCCTGGCTGGTGAGTTAGTTCAGGTTGCATAATATCACCAGAGCCATTCAACCATACACAGATAGTATAACGAGAGAAGAGGGAGGAAGTCACCTGGGCGCTCAAGGCTGGCGGAAGACGCATCGCCATCCTGCGACATACTGATGACATCACACTTACAGCGGGAAGGTACATCTTAAAATACTTATAGTGAAAAATCAGAAACAGAGTGAAAGACGCAATGATTTCCACTACAGCATCGTGTCTGTTTTTAATGCAATGCTGCCCGATGGCCCAAAGATTTCAGTTATCCAATACTGGTTTTCGGTCTTGTCCCTGTCTATCTGTAGTGCATTGTAGACAAGAGCTTCATAAAGCATTCTTAATGCATAATACACTTGGCTATAATGTGTTATGCCTTTTGAGAAATATCTATAGCCGTGTTTATAATTCTTTATGAATGCTTTATTATTTACTATGTGTTTATGAATTACGAAAAACATGGCCTTAAGTAAAATGTTACTGAATTATCTGCCATTTGTGCCCTTCTGTGCATTTTACCGGATGGGATAGTATGGTCTTCATTCACATCTCGCATCGACAAGTCCCCCCAATATGCAATATTCCTCCTTGGTCCACTCACACCATGGCTGGATGTCAATACCCTGCAATGGGTTCGCACCCCATCCTGGGTTATTCCCTGCCTTGTGCCCATAGCAAGCGGGTAATTCGTTCTATAGGAAATGAATAAATATTTACAGTGCTGTCTTTTTGGTCGCCAACAGTCGTCAATTCAGTTCAATAAAAAAAACTTTATTTGTCCCCGAGGGGCAATTAAAGGCACACAGGGCAGTTCTACATGAGAACACAATAACGTTAAAGTGTAACAATGTTTACAGTATAAAGATGCTGCGCGAAATTGCAGTCTGTTAAGTAAAGGATAAAAATAGGATAAATAGGTAATGACTGTATGACATTAGTTTATCTTGACTTCTTGTACTGATTTGACCACTGTTCTATTGACTCACCAGGAATATATTCCAGACTGTGTCATTTAAAGACTTAATTGTTCCTACAATTATCCCAAATAGCATCTGCAGCTTATGCACCTATGGAGAATAAAATAATGCCCACCTCTACAGAGCAGAGGTGTATCATCCAAGACAATTTTATATATTTTTTACCAACGTTTTGCAAATCGTTTAAAAAGTGTATAAACCCGAGAAGAAAAAATGAGATTTTTTCCCTCGTAAAGTTGGCAGCTTAAGTTTCTGTTACTTTGCGGGTGAAATGAACCGAAGCCAAATTGCGTTAGAAACAAGGCTTCTGCCGTGGCTTATTTGCACTGTGAAAAATCCGCCAATTATTTCCATGCTACGACACGCATGACTCATGCATTATGCATACAGACAGGCTCTACCTGTTGATGCCGTGTTGTGCATGTAACTGTACATTGTGGGAAGGTTAAATAAAGTCAGTTTATCCTTAAAACGACACAAAAAGGGGCAGAGGAATGAGCTGTCGAGTGGCATTACGTTAAAACAGCAATACTGTGCAGACCGCCAACCTCTGAAACCAATATAGAAAATGGGATTTAGTAGGCCTACAGATAGGTGCTTTTCACTGATAAGATAATGGCATTTACCAGATTCCATTTGAATGCAGACACAGCGGATAGTCTAGTGTGGCACTTTCAACCAGAGGTGTGTAATCCAGGTCAAAAGAATAACAATCCAGACCAGGATTTTGTTTCAACTAACCAGTATAAATATTAAGAGTCTCAGTCACAGAGTGCAAAACTAGTTGGTTGTAACAAAATCCTGGTCCGGATTATTACTCTTTGGACCAGGATCACCCACCTCTGCTTTCAACTGGAGAATTTCAGATCAAATGCATTTTCATGAACCAAGGTCCCCCAGCGTCTTGTGGGTTTTCGCAGTTCAATTAAGTGATGACTATGAGCGCTTTTGGGAGGCCAGCAGAGCATGTTTCCGAATCGGATTCTGTCTTCCTGCGCCCTATTTGGTTTCCTTTGCTGATAAATCCAGCTTTTACACTGAAAGATCAGGTATGACTGTGTAATATAAAGCACACATGGCGCCGTGCCGGGCAGCGTTTTGGGTCACTGTGCAGGACTCTCTGCTGCCTCCTATGCACCGAAGCACACAAACAGCACAGCTCAGAAATCTGCGACAAATCTATGAGAAATCTCGTAACATCCATCGAGCGTGATGCACTCCTGGTCACGCCTACGACAAGCCTCTAGTCTGACCAGATATCCAGAATATCCCAAATCTTATTTTGATGAATCTACAGTGTATCATTAATGATTTTTTAAGGATTAAATGGTTTTAATTAAATTAAATAGTTTTTTTTTTTAGTGATGGTTGTCAGTCAGATGCATACAAATGCATACTAATTACCCAAATGAGAGTCTAATCAGACTCTGGTCTCTTTTCTTCACTAGGCAGACAACATGGTTTATCTTGTTAAGCTCTAAATGCATTTTCTGATTCATTAATGGCCTCTTTTCCACCTATTATATATAAATATTCATGATTTTTTAAAATTTACTTCTCTTTCACTTTGCTGATGCATTTACTAGGAGAATTAAATGCATTTTGTTGTCTGGGGATCCTCAATAATTCACTAATGACACATCATTTTAGATCTGATTTACTCAGACAGGGTCAATATAAACATACAACTGAGCAGAAATATGAATGCTCTGTGTTCATATGAGATATAACAAATACATTTAGCTTGATTACAATGTATATGTTATATAATGTTACTCTCAGTGGAGCAGTAATGGGTTCCCTTTCAAACTGAAGCAGTGCATTATTGTTGGCCCCGCAGACCGTTTCCGAGACACCGCCACCCTGAATTAATCACCATTCTGCAGTGTTTTCAGCACCTCCATTTGGCCTTTTTCTGTCCTATCAGCATGTCCTGAGCACTCTGCCCCATCCAAACTACCGGCTGTTTTTCAACTTCCCGAGATACAAGCGTGTGAACCCGACCCCTCTGTGGCTCCCGATCTCCATTTATATCAGACGTAAAACACTCAGCGCTGGCCAGGACATCGGAGAGTATCTTGGGACAGCAGTATGTCAAGACTGCACTTGGCCGCCACCCCAGAGCACATTCCACCTCCTCGCCGGCCAACCAGCATCTCAGCTCTGTCTACACTGAGTGCCTTGGAGGTCTGTCCTGTGAGCAGTTCCTCACTGATTCTTAACTGGAAAAGGAATGAACACGTATAGGGCTTCTGCGTCAGAGACAGGGAATAATACATCATCATTTAAATCATTGGACATTACCTGCTAATACGTTCTATGAAGCCCTTATTCATAAAACCTAATAATAATTCATTATAACACATTCATAATGTATTGTAAGTGCAGCTATAAATATTTATATAAAGGCATAACACATTACATTACATGTTTTTCATGCATTATGAATTCTCTATGGTCTCATCTATAATGCCTATAACACCTTCATAATGCATTATGACTTCTTATATGTAGTTATAGCATTGTATACAATACTTTATGAATGCTTTATAATGCATTGTGAAGGTATGTGTAATGTAGTATAATGACTGTTTTAAGTAAAATGTTGGAAAAAAAAAATCTTGAAAAATATGAAAATGATGGTGCTAATCAACCAATTAAGGGGAGCAGTGGTTTATTGACAGCTGTCCCGTGATGCTGATAGTCAAAATTTTGCTGGTCACACTAAGAAAAATGCTCAGTTTCAGTTTGTAGGAGTAACTTTGGGTCCACAACCATTATCAAGCTTCTGGAGGAAAGAGAGCGGAGAGGTAAGGGCCGTCTTCAGATTCCACATCCTTTTGAATGTCAGAAAGGTCGGGCAGTTTAATATGCAACTGCTAACCTTTCCGTTTGAGCCATGCGGTCTTCGCGATCTTCGTTCCCACGGTGACCGAACAACAGCACTTGTTGTGTTGTGCAGTTTTCTCAGAACAACCATCACTAGTCTGCCGAAATGGAGCCTAACATAACTCAGGTCCAACATAATGGCCATGTGCTCATGTGGAGTAATGGCAAACTCAGTCTTACGTAACCAAGTAACACTGGGGATTGAAAAATATTCTCATTTTAGCCCCACTCCTGCTCTTATTTATCTTATTTATAGCCTTTTTTAATGCAGCAAATGCAGTCTGAAGGAATATTTTTATACCTTTTGATCTGTATTATATATTGCGACATTAATTGCATCCAACGGTCATCATAAAAGCCATTATACTTCTCCCACCAGCACTATAATGATTCATTTGTTTAATAGGCCGTTAGACGGTGAAGGACACGGCTGCATAACGAGCCCTTCCCTAATACTGTAAGCCAGACGCATGCTCTGTGCCTTAGTCGCTCCTCTCAGATATTGGTGCCTCCAAACTCCACCCCCAGGTCAAAATCCATCTTGTTTCCTGCCCTTTTTCCGTTTTTCAGAACCTCAGACAGTTGTCTTTCCTGTTTGTGCATCTTCATTAAATATCATAATAAAGTCCTCCTTCCCCATGGCCTGTGGATCTGTTGGACCATGCGTCTAAAAACACTTTTAAAGAGGTGGGACAGTGTTACTGTCCATGCCTGGGTCATGTGGCCATTATAGCTCACATGCATTACATCAATACCAGGTCGCTGTATGTCAGTGTGCTCCACTGGGAGTTCCAGAGTGATCTGAGCCCAAAGTCTGCTGTACCCGATAACCTGAGCAGTTAAACTTGTCATGTGTTGACCAGTCTGTGAAGGGGTGGTTTGAAACTCTGTGAGCGGCCGGTAATCGGAAGGTTGCTGGTTCAAATCCCTGACTGCTGAAGTAATATCAGTGTTGGACAGAGTTAGATCAATAACCATAATTGCGCCATACTGTCTGATTCTGGTGTCTGTATGTCTCTCTGGACAAAAGTGTCCACTCAATGGGTTATTAGACTGAGAGGATTGGACATTTTAATGCACAGGAGAATACAGACAGATGTTCTTTTAGTAACATTGGTATCTAAGTATATAATGTTTTGAAATGCATTTACATCACTTCTTTAATATTGTCTAATAATGTTTACAGTCAAAAAAATGATGTTGGACCTTTTTCCAAGACAATAGGGAAAACAGGTAAGACAGAATGATGCTGTAGGCGGTATTTCTAACTAGCACCTAGTCGCCGCTCAGCATCAGGACCAGAATGGGGGTGTTATTTTCTTTTTCTTTACATTAATCTTGTCCCCTTGTTTCACACAGCACCTAAAATGATTTTCAGCAGTGGAAATAATGACTATTTTAATCCGCAGGAAGACAATGGTACCTGTCATTAAGCGGCTAGTGAGCTAATGGCTTTTTATCTAACTGATTATTCATTTTGAACATGACTGAGTCTTCTGTGTTACAAAATAGGAGAAAAACTAATACTAAATAGTTTTCGAATCTGCTGGGATACCAGCATGCACTATATCTTATTTCATTTTATTTATTTTTGAAAACCACTTAACATCAGGTGTTTTTAAGGCTGTTCTCTGGCTGAATCTGCAGGAGGGAGCCAGCAGGGCCTCTGCTCAGGTGGCAAGATGACGTGGCCCATTTTCGGAGCCGGTCTTTCCTGATATAGAATGAAGCGTGTCCTCTGTCCTCGGCTCGGATCGGGGGCAGCCTGTCTCCTCCCGTTTGTCTGGGCTTTTCATCCGGTGCAAAGCCGAGGCGACGACTGGGGGCCTCAGGTCGGTGGGGGGGGGGGGACGCGAGCTAAAGCAGCTGGAACAGCAGACACACAGTAAGGGCCCCAAGTGTCCATCCGAAACACGGAGGGATAGAGGGAATCGGGACTATTGCCACTGCTTAAATGGTGAGCAATAATGCCCAATAATGCGCTGGGCAGAGTGCAGCTGAGCCGGCCAGGAATCTGGGCCTGTGTCCAGAAGGTCAAGGGTTCAAACCCTGTGGATGACAGTGTTATCATATCACTATTGGGCCCGTGAGAACCTGCCAAGCAAAAAGAAATAATAATAATGGCAAGGCTGCGACTACTTACGCAGAATATGAGTACTTTTCAGTCCCCTTGTGGTCCAGATGCTCCTGTGCCCGTGCCCATTAACAGCAAATCTCCCGACCTTCGGTGTACAGCCTCCTCAAAGCACCCCCCCCCCCCAATGCCACATTGGCTGTGTGTACACCAGAACACGCTTGTTTCCAGGGACGTAGCTTTGTTTACACATGGCTGACACTGCACTGAAAGAGAACCTCTTTGTCCACTCCTTAGAAACACAAGATGGCTAATTAGGGAGGCCCCATAGTGTGGAATCACCTCTGAGAGATTTGCTGATGTATTACTTCAGTCAGCCCTCGACTTAAATACGCTAGAAGTAAAGACTGGGGAAAGCAAGGATAGCTTGACTGATTCCGTAGAATGCCGCTAGCTTACCATCCCTGCTACTCCAGATGTGCCTTATGTTTAATCCTTGGCACAGAAGAGCCACAAACAATGCTGCTAATCAGACTGCCGATGTGGCCCACCGACAGCTCCTCCCCTGCCGGTCCACCTGGATGCCTCACCCTGCCCGAGTCACAGGCCCCCACCCATCTCTGCGCTAATCAGGGGCTGATCTGGCACCTGGATCATCATCGGGGTAAGTGGAGCGTGGCTGTGATTAGGAGGCAGAGTGAGCCGCACGAGTGCCGTGCGACAGGCAGCTCACGGGAGCCGAAAGATATTACCGGGTCGGTAATGCAGCTATATAGCTGTGTCCATTATAAAATATCCCGGTGATTCGGTTATTCAATAAATAGAAAAGGCACAGTATATGCCAGCCATCACAAACTTTAGTTTTCTCCTGCAGTCCTTCAGTTTGGTAAACTATGACCCTAAATTGCTCATGTCTGTGTGCCATGTGCTGGTCTGTAGCCCTGCCCTGAGCTTTGTGCCGGTCCATAGCCCTGCCCTGAGCTTTGTGCCGGTCCATAGCCCTGCCCTGAGCTTTGTGCTGGTCTGTAGCCCTGCTCTGAGCTTTGTGCCGGTCCGTAGCCCTGCCCTGAGCTTTATGCCGGTCCGTAGCCCTGCCCTGAGCTTTGTGCCGGTCCGTAGCCCTGCCCTGAGCTTTGTGCCAGTCCGTAGCCCTGCCCTGAGCTTTGTGCGGGTCTGTAGCCCTGCCCTGAGCTTCGTGCTGGTCTGTAGCCCTGCCCTGAGCTTCGTGCCAGTCTTTAGCCCTGCCCTGAGCTTTGTGTCGGTCCGTAGCCCTGCCCTGAGCTTTGTGCTGGTCCGTAGCCCTGCCCTGAGCTTTGTGTCGGTCCGTAGCCCTGCCCTGAGCTTGGTGCCGGTCTGTAGCCCTGCCCTGAGCTTCGTGCCAGTCTGTAGCCCTTATATTTACGGCATTGCGCTGACATCCTTATCCAGTGGGACCTACATCTCCCTGGAGCAACTTGAGGCTCTTTCCCACAACCATAACCAGAACAACTAGTTTGAAGATCAATGGAATTCACTACATTTAACATGAACCAAACTGAAATTGCAATTTGTTGATTTTACACTAGTGACCAAAATTGTGGAAACACTTAGCATTTTTGGCATTACACATTAAGGGTTACTACACGAATATTGGCAGTAATGTTTATGAACAATCAAAGGATGTTACAAATATCATACATTGGACGATTAAATAAGTAACCGGAGCAACATTTGAATAAAGTTCTCTAAAAATTCGAAGTGTTTCCACCTCAGTTGAATCCATCATCTTTCTCCAGCTATAGACCTCAAGAAATCTCAAATCTTCCTTTTCTGGCTAAAGTAATAGAAAGTGTTAAATCAATCTCAATATTCTCACCCTCCTTGACATAAGCTCAGCATTTGACACGGTACACCAGGGGAGCCCAAACTTTTGCAGCTAGTGAGCTACTTTTAAAATGACCAGGTCAAAATGATGAATGAATATATATATATATATATATATATATAGTGAGTGTACTGTACACATACATTATATGCTGGCAAACCTTGCATCACTGCATGAACCCTTACAGCACAATACAATTCAATACATTTATATACTTAATGCCAATCTACTGGTGGATCACGATCAACATATTGGGCACCACTGCGTAAACCTGTAAACCATGATATACTCATTTCTTGCCTATCTTCCACTGGTATCACAGACATAGTCCATCAGTGGTTCACATCATATCTTACTAACAGACAAAAGTTTATTACACTAGGTCCACACAAGTCCCCCACCCCTCCTGTTGTGAGTGGTGTCCCTGGGGGGTCAGTTCTCAGTCCCCACCACTTATTAATTTACATCCTGCCCCTTGGTCAAATCATTTGCAGATATGGCCTTAATTGCCATGCAGATGATATTCAATCTTATTTCAGTACATACTCCTCTATTGACCCCTCACAATACACTCACTGATTGCATCTCCGATTTAAAACTTTGGCTGCAGGTAAACTTTCTCAAACTTAATACAGACAAAACGAAGTCTTACTGGTCGGTCCAAAATCATTAGCATCTAAATCCTCCAGTTTCTCTATTTGTTTTGATGGTGTCCCTGTAAAACCTGCTACAATAATCAGAAATCTTAGCGTACTATTTGACTCTTTGTTCAACTTTGAACTTCATATAAAATCCCTCTCCAAAATTGTCTTCTTTCACCAGCGTAACATTGCTCGTCTGCCCCCATTTCTGTCTAGTGCTGATGCCCAAACTCTGGTTCAGTCTCGTATCAAACTCAAAATATTGCTTCTTACTTATAAGGCTCTGCATAACCTTTCTTCTCACTACCTCAGTGAACCCTTTACTCCCTACTCACCCTCTCACTCTCTCAGATCCTCTAATAATAATTCCATGCACTCGACTTGGGTGGCAGGTCCTTCAGTGCCTTGGCCCCCAAACTATGGAACTGGCTTCCACAATCACTCTACTACTCCTCTTCTGGATTAAAGACCTTTCTCTTCCTTCACATCTGGATTAAAGACCTTTCTTTCCTCGAACATCTCTCTTCTGTCTCTTCCTCTTGTACTGATAACTGAATAATTTGTGTGTGTGTGTGTGTGTGTGTAAAGCAGTCTTTGTGAAATGCACTATATAAATGGAACTTATTATTATTATTCATTTTGGCCACTACTGCATATCTCGATGGATTTTCCCATTTCCCTTGTATTCTTAGAGCTGCAGTGCCTTATAGTTCAGCTTTGATCAAGGCCCTGGATTGGACACTAAAGTACCCAACAAAATGGGTGTCAGGATGCACCCAAATTATCGGAATAGTGCAGAGTCGCTCACTGGCCAAGAAAATGCTCAGTGCAAAACAAACTCAGCCACTGGTCAGTCAGATGATCAGAATACTCACAGTCATGAATCATACAGCAGGCTCAGTTATCGGCCATCAATGATCAGAGTAGAGCACATTCAATCATAAGTCTGGGGCAGGTACTATATGAAAATGGAGTGCAATGTTTTCTTTCTTTTTTTTTGTTTTCTTTTGCGGGTTGAGCGACACATTTACAGGTACAGCGGAAAGGCAGCACAACAGATCTTAGCCATTGCCGCAACACTTCCATGGCACGATAGGGTGTTCGCACCACTGTTTTCAATTAAATGTTTTGCAACGTCTCATCAGAGCTGAACATAGGCCTCCTAAAGTATGGTAGAGCAGGCACAGTCTTTGGTCAGGAAAAGTATGGTAGCCCAGGATCAGTATCTGGTCAGGTCGGTGTGACTCCGCCCCCCTCCCAGATCCATCACTATGGTGACAGTCTTGTTTCCTTGGTGCCAGATTTGCTTTAGTCTTACATATGAGTTTGTCTGAACTCTAACTGACCTCCTCTTATGCAGGAAGTGTTAAAGAAGAAAATTCCCACATTGGGATTGGGAGGAGAACTTAAATATAGCTTAGTTGTGACTAAGGGCTATATCTGTGCTATCACGGCAACACTACGCATTATCGAGTGTGTCGCCAGGCTACCTCCAAGCCAAAGCAGCCTCCAGTTATGGCTGTCACTGTCGGGGGATGGGGTGTGAGCGAGGGGGGATGATGCTACTGGTCGACCGAAGGACACCCGTAGCGCTGTACTTCACGGAGTCTTTGCGCGCATCGTGTAGGAGACTGCGCACGTAAGCAACTCTGACGGCTACATGTGCACGTTTAATTACTGACTAGGGCCGGGGGAAAGCGGTATAAATAGTGATAGAGCAATTACAGCTGTTTGTTAAAGGAACCTGCAGTGCAATCTGCCAAGCAGCCGGGACTGCACTTAAGTACAACGATGCCACATATTAGGATTCAGATTATGAACGAGCTAAACAAGTATAGTAATAACACAGCTTGCCCCCGAGATGACTCCTAAATGTTCGAAACATATAACGGCATAAAAACACAAAGAGGCCTGCGTTTGGGATTTTCAGAGCTCACAACAGCCCATGGTGGAAATCGCAATTTCCAAATGTTTATCTAACCCTGCTGTTACCACGTTGGTGTCAAGACCTTAAAAATCCCCAGAAGAACTTTAAATCCTCGATTCACTGATTGTCGGCGGCTGCAATGAGAATTTAAAGGAAAGAAGTGAAGTGTATTTAGTGCAGTTTTCTGAAGCTGATGAGTAATTGTCAGGGCCAGTGGTGACCGTGTGAGGCCACTTGGGAGACTATGAAGAGGCCTTATTATGCTCTATTTGATCTGTCATGGGATTGCTGCCGTGGTTACCCTTTAAACCAATCAAAATCTTTCATGAAGCAAAGCTAACTCATCTTCCGGTGGTCACTAATGAAGGAGGCTTTGAATTGCGTTGTTAATTTAGATCAACATTTCATAGACTCATAGACATTTTTAAAATACTATTTTCGGCCTAAACTTCTTGACGAAAGCCGCAAAAAGTACATTCCATGTTGAAGTGGTATTGATCACGGTGTCATAGAGGTCACCCTTGTTATTCTCTCTGTATGAATGTGTTGCTGGACCTTGTACAGTTACCTGATTGTGGCTTTTGGCAGGGCACCGGCTTGCACACTATGGAGAGCTGTCTCGTCCTTTTACCTCGGTTGTTTCAGTGTTTTTTATTCGATAAAAAGGCACCAGGTGCGAAAAGATCGTACGTCAATTACCAAAGACACGTCATGTGGAGAGTCAACCTAACTTCTGAAATTCTGGTAAGATTCCCAGGGCTGCCGGCTCTCCTGCATCTGGCGTGACACTCATGCTTTCAGACTCGTTCACGCAAGAAATCGTATGGAAAATCTATAGTATTCCGTTATCAACCTAAAAGCGTCAGGGTCGTTTACGAACCATACAGACTATTTACGAAATAATAAAACTGTTACGTACATGTAAATGTAATCTCACGCCAGCCAGCAAACCAAAGTTAGCAAACCCTGGATTTCATAAAATTCTGGGAGCTCCCTCCTTATACAAAGACCCGGATAACACCAGATCTTCTTCAAATATTCATATATTTGGGGATTAAAGGCTCAATCACTTCCCACATCTCAAGAGGACTTGCCGTAGACGTTGCCGGCCCGGACAGCAGCGGCCAGTGGAAAATCCCAGCACCACTCATCGCAAATTCTTTACAGATACAAGCCGGCCTCACAATGACAAAAGGTAGCTGCCAAAAGAACCCTTTATCTTTCATGTGTAGGGGTGACGAGAAGCTGCCAGATAACGTGGCCCTAGTGGAAAGAGGTCCATGTATGGACACGGGCCGGAGAGGCGCGAGATAAGTCGGCTACAGTTATGCAAACCATGTTTAGAGACTCTTGCAGGAGAAGCGTCCCTAAACATGTCTTCCTGTTAAATTTAGCGAGGTTATCATTTGCTAGTTTCTGCTATAGCCAGTCTCTCCGCGATCTGCAGGATCAACACATACATAAGTGAGTACTGCGTCTTTATGTCTCACGTTTATTTCACAAACTTTGCAGGAGTTTTTTTTTTTTTTTTTCAGAAAAAATAAGGTCAAATAATTAATAAGCAGTTGGGGTTGGGGCTGCTATTACTGGCAGGACAGTTCTACTTCATGGAGAGTGGTTCTTATTTCCGTTAAACAATAATGAAAAAAATAAGTAGATTCTTTTTATTCTTTTTCCTTTAAATAACTTAGTTACTGTATTTTAAGGAAACTACTGTACACTTTACTGTACACTTTAATAAACCTTTTCGCTTAACATAACATTGCAATTTTGACACTAAAACAATGATAAAAATATGTACGCTTATGTAATTAACTTCCAAACAAAACTATATATATACATACAATATCATATAATATGAATATACAATATAGAATATATACTGTATATATATATATATATATTTCTTTTCTAAATAAAAGGCATTAAAAGATCTTTTTAGAGTAACTTGTTAACTTGAATTTTGCATATTATTTATGTTTTTTATAATACTGCAAGTTCCTGTAAAACTGTAATTTAAAAACTAAAAATATCCTAAGCCATTGGCTGTGATGTAATGATGAGTTAGGCAGTTTATGGTAAAATGGGTGAATAAATCAGGGTGTGAAGCCGCCCCTCATTTGCAGAGGAATATTAATGACAGAACAAAGGTAAGCAGAGAGTAACGCTAGTGAGTGGCCCACATAAAATGTGCATTCCGAAAGAAAGTCACCTCCGTCGACAAGACTGCCATTTTGCCTCTTACAGTGAAATTACTAAAGAATACATCCAGGACCATCTCAAACAGTCGTCAGTATAAGCTGTTCACATTTTTTCTTAGAGAATGTTTGTGCTTGTCAGTGTGCAGAAGTGGATTATAACACCATTTTCAGTTTTAGTGTAGTGGCTGCTCCTGCCACTCTAAGGGCACATGTGTGACCGAAGGACTGACTATTCCTACCTACAATTACTGCTAAATCATTCAGATATCTATAGAGCATTGATAATAGCAGATTATAATTAATATCTATAAATGGTATAGGCCTTTCAAATTTATTTCTTATTACATGACACATTTCACAGTACCTGATAACTAAATAACTTTTGTTTTCTTAAGAATATTGACACTATAAACAACAGTCAATCTGTCTCGATCATTTTGATTTGTTAACTATTACGGTACCATACTGTCAATACCAATCCAGCATTCCTGCTTGCAAAGCTAAAACTAAACTTTCAACTTAAGTTAGACTTACGATAGAAAACTTTTTCACAGGCAAGAAAGCAGAAAAAATAGCCAATTTAATATTGCTGCTTCCAGCCTGCCTGCCCTGCATTCGTACCTGTCTCGCTAACAGAAAAATCAATAGCATAACGAATTAAAAATCCAAAATATGCATGTTTTGGGCAAACTTCTCTGCACTTAAGAGACACGCGAAGGGCGGAGCTTCATATCTGCCACGTTTAACCAATCAGAAGTATGCTCCCCTGGTTACTCGGCAGCCACTGGTCCATTTCAGAGCTTCAGCCACCAGGTGCTAAACTGTAAATGAAATTTTGCAACTTTGTATCCTGTGCAAATTCATGGTGATTGACAAGTGCTGAAAAAAGTCATTTTATTCTCCATATGCTTTCCTTATTAGAGCCCAAAAACAACTTTATGGCAAAAAAGAGTCTTGCGATAATAATTCATCCAGAAGGGCCCTGCCAAGGTAGAGAACTCTTTCTGGTGACATGCTGACATATAATTACACAATATCACACAGTCACAATTATCGCAAATTTACATCTGGCCATTATCCCGAGCTGCTACGCGCCATGGAATATAGTGTAAGTGCAACACATTATTTCCCGCAGGCACTCAGTGATTGGATTTCCATCTGTCTCCAGGCAGCGTTTCTCAGGCTTACAAAATAGGTCAATTTGCAGGTTTCTACACAGCCTTCTGCAGCTCATGCCTCATGCATACAATAAGACGCAATGTATCAACTGCCCACTCATTTTTCAGACTTTTAATTTTTGATTATGGCATTGGCCATGTACCGCTACGTGCAATATTTCTTGGCTGAATAAAAAGCAAGCATTTTACACGCACTTAATGAACTGCACATGCTATAAACATGTTTTAGCAGAAAACCAGAAAAAAAGCATAGCTAGTATACCGTGGCACTGCCGACATCCAGCTGCATGTCTGATAGACACAATAAAGCCACAGATTCCATATAAAGAATCCAAATAAAATATATTTCCTGACAGGTTTTGTTTTAGCATATAATAAATGGCGCAGGAGATGACTGACATGGGGTGAGTATGAGACATGGGTTTCATGTGTGGAAGTGATGAAAACAGACACGTGGCAGTTCAGGAAACTCAGAGCATGTGTGACAGCCAGGTGATACGTGTCAGACGGGTCCATGCAGCTGTAGCCCATGCATGGAACATGTCAGACGAGTCCGTGCACAGGCAGCCCATGCACGGAGCGTGTCAGACGGGTCCATGCACCGGCACCTCATGCACGGAACATGTCAGACGGGTCCATGCACCGGCACCTTATGCATGGAACGTGTCAGACGGGTCCATGTACTGGCAGCCAATGCACAGAACGTGTCAGACAGGTCCATGTACCGGCAGCCCATGCACGGAACGTGTCAGACGGGTCCATGTACCGGCAGCCCATGCACGGAACGTGTCAGATGGGTCCATGCACGGACCGTGTCAGGGCGACAGCCTCGCTCAGAGATCTGGCTGTTTGGGCCAAGGGTCTGGGGAAAGTTTTTGCTTTTCCTCAAATCCAAACCCAGCTATCACAGCTTAAATAACCAATTTTGTCAATATGCAATACAATACGCATACAAAGCCGACCCATTCTCCAAGTACACACCAGTCTTATTCAGAGACAAATATCATCTTAAAGACCCCTGATCGAGAGAGGCTTACAAAACGTAATCCAACAAGAACTCATACAGTAATGCGAGATTAAATAAGCACCTGACATTAATTAAACAAAACCAAACAAAATAGATTGTTTCCAGTTTTCATAACTGCAGGTGTAAAGGAATAATAATGATAATAATAATAATGATAATAATTATGCTATACTGTCCATGCCAATGCCAGAAACCAGAAACATTATTCTTAGCAAAATGTACAAATTTAAATGCATTAGGTTTCTTTGTATTTTATTATGTTTTAGTCAATGATTTTATTCTGTTACATTGACAGGAGCTATTATATTAATATACATTTTTAAATAAAGAAACAAAGGTTTTGAAAGTAATGGCTTCCAGAAGCAACCCGTTGTTGTGATTGTGTTGTATAACTTATTAGGGTGGCTTTCGTTATTGGTTTAAGTTGTGCTTCGTGTCCCTAACAGCTGGAGAAGAAACCTCGGGTTATGCCAGGCGCACCGCATGCATATTCGCTGCGGGTGTAGCGCCTTCGCCATGTTTTCGCCATGCAAATCGGCCCTCGTTACGCTCGTTAGGCGAGACCCTACCTGGTGCGCAGCGCTGTCACTGACTCACTACTCCCCCTCTGGTAAAGAGCCGAAATTACATGCTGAGTGCTCACAGCTGAACGGACTTTATCTTCTTCAGATTTGAGACCGCAAAACTCATAATTATTATTTTACAAATTAGCGATCACATAAATCTTTCCCTTAACAACCCACCTCCCGTTTCTTATAGCTTTTGTAAAACCTATCATATGCCTTCGAAAAATGTTCAAAGGTTTGTATTTTTATCACCAGATTGCTCAATGCATGCAAATTCTACACTTTTTGAGGAGCGTAACAAGTAACGCAGGTCTATAAATCCGTATTTTCTTTAGGCCATAAAGTGCGTTGTATTTTTTTCGTTTACCTATCAATAAAAGGCCCATAGCTGACATCTTTTTTTATTTATTTGATTGTGTAATGGCCGGTTTACATACTGCTTGGTTTGACTTGTTTGCAAAATTCCGAAACTGTACGTCGTGATTAAAGTACACACTTTAAATTAGGCCCAATGCATTGATTTACTAATATAGACGCACTGAATGGATGAAGGTGACATATAAAGACCTGCCGCCAATTCACTGCGAAAATATATAGCAGTATAATGACTAGCACGGGAGACGCAACGCTTCCTCGCACGCTTATTACGCAAGTTATGTTGTAATTACTTAAAATCTGAATATTGGACAACACTGAATGAAGTCGGGCTTTATATGCTGTTTTTTTTAAAGAGCTAGTGTACTTCTCCGCAGCACAGTACTGTGCAATATGTACCATTAATCTAATCTAAATCGGGCGCTGGTGAATTATAAGAAATAGATAGAACTGAAAATTGTGCATTGATATTATTATTTTTTTTTTAATGCGATGGTCGGTTGAGTAAGACGGAGAAGTGCGGCGTTAGTGGGACGCGCCGTCGGTGGGAGGATCCAGGCTTCGATAAGGAGGTGGGATCGCAACCGGGCGGCATCCAGGGAGCGCAGCTGCCAGAGAGCCTGCGAGCCGCACGGACATCGGGACGCGTCCCCGCAGCGGAGAGCCCCAAGCACCGGGACGAGCAGGCAGGGAGGGAGCACAGCCGAGGAGCAGATCGCAAAGGATGGAAAAGAGGGGCGAAGCGACCGCGATGCGCTCCTGATCCACACCGTGCGCACTCACTAGCGGCGAGTCCATCCCGGCGATCACGAACGGAAAACGGGCGCATGTTCGCGGACTTGGGCTGTATTTTTACTTTGCGAGGGAGAGCCCTTCTTTGCGGACTCGCTTGAAATAAGACCCAGCAAGCAGCTACAGTTTCCACAACTACTGCTGCAAATACCCTAGTACCACCACTCCTGCGACGAGTACCAGTACAGGAATCGCTACTGAAACCTTTGATTTTAAAACAAAAGGTATGGCACCGCTTTTCCTATTTTACCGCATTTTCAAGTAATGCTTTAACTTTGCATATGGATACATGGCTGAATAATACATTTAGGGTTAGGCTTTCTTGGCAGTACTATGCTTGCAGTTGCACAGCGTGCGCTGTGTTTTTGGAACGCATTACAGCAAATGCCTATATATGGCTAGAGTGATGGACTGATTTCTCTATGCAGTAGGGAGTACTAAAGTTGCGGTTTGTTTGTCTATTTCATGTAACCACAGACCAGCGGCTTGCTTGTACAAAGCGTTTTTTTTTTTTAATAAACTGAGAGATCCTACCGCAGGAGCGCAAGGCTATCTGACTTACTGTATGCGCCTAAGTTGTATAGATGATGCATTTGACTAATTACTGCTATTTTCAGCTTTATAAACTGCTGTATGCTTCTTTGCATTTGCCAATTTTTGGGGCTCCATTCACTGACGATCGACGGCTTAATAGCACCGCACCGCTCGGTCTGAAGCTTAGTTTAAAGAAGTTGCCGGTAATACAGGCTTTGCGCTTCGGCATAGATGAATAGCGCTAGTATTAGGCGGAGAGAGCCGCTATGCTTGGACATCGGCTGGGGCTGGGCAGTGTGAACAGGTGGCATCCGCGGCAGCGGGCACACAGCGCCCTGTATCAGTGTGCGTGCGTGTGTGTGTGTGTGTGTGTGTATATATATATATATATATTATATCGGTATGTAATATCGGATGCGATACACAAGCGTGTTTGACACGCTTTATTTTCTCCTCATGTATAAAAGAGGAAAGAAATAACACCTAATAATAATAATAATAATAATGAATGCTGTATACCAGGCATTAGGCGTGCCTTTCATATTCCCACAGAAAGAGACCACAGAGGCTTAGACCTTAGCATTGCAATTTTCACTATACTAGTTCAGTACTTGCAGAATAGTACGGTTTCTCTCTGGTTTCATTATTTTTTTAACAGCATGTTTAAATCTTCCACACAGGCTCGGTAACAGCTGGAAGCTGTCCTGTTGGCAGTATGGAAAGATCTGGGATTTCGGCTCGCTTCTGCCTAAGCCTCCAAATCAGCATTGTGTTGGCAGCGCTACTGTTCAGAATTCAATGTGTGACTTCAGAGAGTCCGGAGCTGGACAAAAAAGATGACCATTCGCCAGTTTATAATGAATCTAAATCATGCACTGGAAGTTACACTTGCAAGGAAGGAGTGATTCTGCCAGTGTGGCAACCTGTAAATCCGTCGTTCGGGGACAAGGTAGCAAGGGCGACAGTCTACTTTGTTGCCATGGCTTATATGTTTCTGGGAGTTTCCATCATTGCGGACCGCTTCATGGCCTCCATCGAGGTCATCACGTCACAGGAGAAGGAAATCACGATCAAGAAGCCCAACGGTGAAACCACCACAACCACGGTGCGGATATGGAACGAGACGGTTTCCAACTTGACTCTCATGGCCCTCGGCTCCTCTGCCCCAGAAATCCTGCTGTCCGTCGTTGAGGTCTGCGGGCACAACTTCAACGCTGGCGACCTCGGGCCGAACACCATCGTAGGCAGCGCCGCGTTCAACATGTTTGTCATCATCGGCCTCTGCGTCTACGTTGTTCCGGATGGAGAGCACCGGAAGGTGAAGCATCTGCGGGTGTTCTTCGTCACGGCCACCTGGAGCATATTTGCATATACCTGGCTTTACCTGATCCTGGCGATTATCTCCCCAGGGGTAGTGGAGGTATGGGAAGGGCTCCTAACCCTATTCTTCTTCCCTATCTGTGTTGTCTTCGCCTGGGTTGCCGACCGGAGGCTTTTATTCTACAAGTACGTGTATAAGCGCTACCGTGCCGGGAAGCAGAGGGGGGTGATCATCGAGACCGAAGGGGACCGGCCTCTGCCGTCGAAAGTCGACATCGAGATGGACGGCAAGATGCTTAACTCCAACTCGGTGGACTTTCTGGATGGAAGCCTTGATATGGAGGATAAAGACTTGGATGATGAGGAAGCCAGAAGAGATATGGCCAAAATCTTAAAAGAACTGAAACAGAAGCATCCTGATAAAGAAATGGAGCAGATAATCGAACTGGCTAACTACCAAGTGCTGAGCCAGCAGCAGAAGAGTCGTGCATTCTATCGCTGTCAAGCCACCAGACTCATGACCGGAGCCGGGAATATCTTGAAGAAGCATGCCGCCGACCAGGCTCGGAAGGCCGTGAGCATGCACGAGGTGCGCACTGAAGTCGCTGAAAACGACCCAGTGTCAAAGATCTTCTTTGATCCCGGCTCATACCAGTGCCTGGAGAACTGCGGCACCGTGGCCCTCAACATCGTCCGACGCGGCGGTGACCTCACAAACACCGTGTCTGTCGAATTCCGTACAGAGGATGGCACCGCCAACGCCGGCTCTGACTATGAGTTCACGGAAGGCGTCGTGATCTTCAAGCCCGGCGAGACGCAGAAAGAGATCCGCGTCGGCATCATCGATGACGACATTTTCGAAGAGGATGAGAACTTCCTGATTCACCTCAGCAATGTCAAGGTGCTGTCAGTGGGAGCCGGAGAACTGAACCCCGAGGCCAATCACGTGGAGACTTTGGCCTGCTTGGGTCTGCCTTCCAGTGCGACCGTGACGATCTTTGACGACGACCACGCCGGCATTTTCACTTTTGAAGAGCCTGTGATGCACGTCAGCGAAAGTGTTGGCGTAATGGAGGTGAAGGTTCACCGTGCATCTGGGGCCCGCGGGGTGGTGGTAGTTCCCTACAAGACCACTGAAGGCACGGCAAAAGGAGGAGGAGAAGATTTTGAAGACACCCACGGTGTCCTGGAGTTCCAGAATGATGAAATTTTGTAAGTACAAGTTTACATTTAGCATTTTTTCCCCTTTGGCCCTGCTTATTTTTAGGGAATGTTTGCAGTTAAAAGCGATGCATATTTAAGACATGTACTGTCACTACTCTGTGGATTTTGTGTAGATTCTAGTTTAGATTTTAGTTTAGAAGGAGCTGCTAAATGTCCCATAAGTGCTCTTCTGCCCTCATTCAATAATGCAGTTGTTTGGTGCTGTGTCAATGCTTGTTTACATTGTATTTCCATTTTACAGTGATCCCAGGTACCATTGTGCTTCAAACAGGGCTACTCTCTGTCCCTTTCTTTGCTTTCTGTTTCATTACTTTCTGCTTTGCCTTCTGGCTTTGCTTTTACCCGTGGATTTGTCACCTTTGACTGTGCCATGAGAAGAAACTTAATCTCATAATCTAATCTCAGATCATTCCACATGTTGCCCAATTAGGCGATGCAGTGCAGCACAGCTGTAAAAATCCCCTTAAGCTGAGCAATTAGTTTCCATTTCTGCAGATCTGCGGCTCTTTGTGGTCGCACAGTAGGACCTGGCATTCATTAATATTGCCGGCTGGTAAATGTAGAGTGGTATAAGCTAACTTAGAAAGGTAGCTGGTTTACGCTAATTTAGAGTTGTACCTGGTGTATGCGACCTTGGAGAGGTAGCTGATACATGCTAATGTGGAGTGTACATGTTACATGCTAATATAGAGAGCTAGCTGGTACATGCTAATGTGGAGTGGGATGTGGTACATGCTAATATATTGAGCTAGCTGGTACATGCTAATGTGGAATGGGACATGGTACATGCTAATATGGAGAGCTAGCTGGTACATGCTAATGTGGAGCGGGACATGGTACATGCTAATGTGGAGTGGGACATGGTACATGCTAATATAGAGAGCTAGCTGGTACATGCTAATGTGGAGTGGGACATGGTACATGCTAATATAGAAAGCTAGCTGGTACATGCTAATGTGGAGTGGGATGTGGTACATGCTAATGTCGAGAGCTAGCTGGTACAGGCTAATGTGGAGGGGACATGGTACAGTACATGCTAATGTGGAGCGGGACATGGTACATGCTAATAGCTAGAGCTAGCTGGTACATTATAATGTGGAATGGGACATGATACATGCTAATATAGCGAGCTAGCTGGTACATGCTAATGTGGAGTGGGATGTGGTACATGCTAACGTAGAGAGCTAACTGGTACATGCTAATGTGGTCATTGTATGTATTTTTCTGTCCTGTCATTTTTAATTAGACACTCGGGCAGGTTTGAATAATTACGCAATATGCTTCAATGCCTGCCTTAATAGCTACCTAGCAATTATCTAGTGATATCTTTACATGCTCACAGTAGTTAGGTGGACCCTTGTTACATGTCCCACTGGCAAGTGCCATATTGCAGGTTTTTATAACTGTGTACAGTAGACACGTTATAATTGTAGATAATGTCTAGGTGCAGTGGGAAAGACTTCAATCACACTCTCCAAAGGGAGGATGAAGGCAGTGAATCAGGCTGGCTTTTTACTTTGCCCTCTGTCTGACATCTCTACGGAGTACATAAAGGCACAGCATTAGAAAACATTTTTAAATTATTTTGCAGTCACTGACAATCACAAAAACATTTGCGAGGGAACTCAAAACTGTGTAATATTTTCCAACTCTGTCCCCTTATGGGCTCCATACGTGTTGGGGGGTGGGGGGCGTGCTTTGCATATATAGGCTGGCTCATCCTCACTCTTGTAGTAACAAATATATTTAGATGACAGGCTTGTACACTAATGGGAAATGTCAGTTTACTTCAACAAGGCAGCCTGTGTTGTCCTCTACATATTATAAGACATTCATTGTAAGTTATTGTAAGTTTTTGTTTCCTGGTATATTCTAATGTGGAATGGGACATGGTACATGCTAATATAGAGAGCTCGCTGGTACATGCTAATGTGGAGTGGGATGTGGCACATGCTAATAAAGAGAGCTAGCTGGTACATGCTAATGTGGAGTGGGATGTGGTACATGCTAATAAAGAGAGCTAGCTGGTACATGCTAATGTGGAGTGGG
>JAODKM010000040.1:17504016-17516206 GCA_026780845.1 Petrocephalus sullivani | reverse complement strand
GCGGTTTCTGTGCGGCCAGGGCAACGCTCTGGCATTGGCCAGCTCAAAAACCACCCCCCCCCAGAAGGGGGGGCAACCACCTGTGGGCCCCCCCCCCCCCCCCCATCCCCAGTGCTTAGATTTACCTGTTATAGGAGGTGATCTGTCTTTGATTAGTTTCATAACAATTTGCAATGCTTATTGTGAGAACATGCAAACAATGCAGAACAGCAAACAATATCACGTGATTTGGGGAGGTGGGCATGAAGGGGGCGGGGCTATTTCAGCATCAGTGTGAGGGAAAAAACATAGGAAGACGAAACGGCATCAGGTGGCACGGGGGGAGAAAATGTTGTCATTGGGAATAAGGACCAGGTTTGTGACTGGTCCTGTTAGCTGGGAATAAGGACCAGGTTTGTGATTGGTCCTGTTAGCTGGGTATATGGACCAGGTTTGTGATTGGTCCTGTTAGCTGGGTATATGGACCAGGTTTGCGATTTGTCCTGTCAGCTGGGAATAAGGACCAGGTTTGTGATTGGTCCTGTTAGTTGGGTATATGGACCAGGTTTGTGATTGGTCCTGTCAGCTAGGAATAAGGACCAGGTTTGTGACTGGTCCTGTCAGCTGACCCCAGTAAATATAAACTGTAAAAAAAGCAAACTACAGTCGGCCATCGGTATCCATGGGGGGATTTGGTCCGGGACCCCCTGCGCATTACAACATCCACAGGGTCCCGTGAATCAAATGGCGTGGTGTCCTCACATCATTTAAAGTCTTCTCTAGAATGCGTATAATGCCTAATATATGTACTTGCTATGTAAATATTAGTATACTGTATTTTGTAGGGAATAATGACAAAAAAAAAACATTTGTTTAACACAGACACAACCATTGTAGTAGAAATATCAGTATACATAGAGAAAAGTCTCACATCATTGGCATGGACTTGGTGTACCGCAAATTCAAGATCCACTTTTTGGAACTATCAGGATTTTTTTTCTTCCCCAAGTGGTCTCGGTCCGCAGCGGGTAATTCCATGGATGCGGAAGCTGTGGGTACGCAGGGCGGACTGTAGATATCCTGCACTAATGTGCCAGCACTGCCAGCGAGAGGGCTTACATATACAATGTGAGCCAGAGTAAAACAATGAAATGGGGGAAGTCATAAAGATGCGGGATAAATGATTAATGAGCTCTGGGTGAGAAGGGGGGCAGCCGTGATGTCCGACTGTAGCAGTTTTGGGGGGGATGTCTGCTTATGGTGTGACTCACGGCGAACATGGCCGCCAGTTACCTACAGGAGAGACGACTCCGAGGTGACCTGGCTTTCTCACTCCTTTGAACGGTCTGGGGGGAAGGGGGTAACATCACATGGCTTTCTCACGCCTGTGGGCGTGGCCAGAGCCTTCTCCCAAGCACACAGACGGCCATCGAGCTACTTTAATCATTAATCATTTATCCCGCATCTTTATGGCGGTGATGTTCAGAGTTGGGGAGTTCAGGTCCAGTGAGTAAAAGTCCGGGCCAAGATTTCGTCAACCAACCGAGTAGTCTGTCACTCCATATACTCAACTGGTTGGTTGAAACAAAATCCTGGTCTGGACTTTTAATCTCTGCACTTGAACTACCCACCTCTGGTGATGTTATAGAATGAGCCTGGAGAAACTCCATCAGATTCAGAATCCAGATGGGGCTAGAGTAGAGTAGGGTGACCATATAACCCATGTCGATGATCTAGGACAGGATGTGTAAACTACAATTTCAACTAAAAGGACTTGGATTTCACTTAAGCACTGAGTTCTTACTGCGTGCTGATTGGTCAGTCTCCTATACTCATGCATGTGTCACTAATATTAATGTGAGACAGCCGGAGTTTGCAGTCAAAGGAACAAACCAGTCAAAGTACAAGAACTGAATTGTTTAGTCAAGCACAAGAAGCTCTCAGATATAAAGAGGTTTGTAGAACCTGAAGTAGCTCAAAGTGTCCCCCCTTACATGGATTAAATGGTCACCCTAGCCTAGAGGCTGGACGTGGAACAGCGTGTCACACACAGTACAGTTATCATGTGCAGTGGCCATTCCTGTTTATGTTGTGATGCCGTGTATTGCGGGTAATTTCAGATTGTCTTAAGATGAGAGCAGTATGCTTTTACAAAGGTAAATTTCATGGGCACCGTTGTCAAAGGATGCTGGAATTCATCCCAGCCTACCTCTTTGGTAAAAGCTGTTGTAGTTGTGGAGTATTATTGATGCTAAAATCAGCCAAAGAAGGAGAGCAACAGAGAGCCGGGCTGGATGAAGCTGAAAGTGCCAGACATGCAAAGGCATCCGAGAGAGGGAGACGGCTGCATCGTCGAGGGCAGAGCGATGTCATCGCACACAGGCATCTGAGAGAGGGAGACGGCTGCCTCGTCGAGGGCAGAGCGATGTCATCACACACAGGCATCTGAGAGAGGGAGACGGCTGCATCGTCGAGGGCAGAGCGATGTCATCGCACACAGGCATCCGAGAGAGGGAGACAGCTGCATTGTCGAGGGCAGAGCGATGTCATCGCACACAGGCATCTGAGAGAGGGAGACAGCTGCATTGTCGAGGGCAGAGCGATGTCATCGCACACAGGTATCCGAGAGAGGGAGACGGCTGCATTGTCGAGGGCAGAGCGATGTCATCGCACACAGCTACCCCAGAAGGCGAGGGCATCTTCTATAATTCATCTACCTGTTAGCAAGCGGAATTGCATTTACATCAGCTGACATTTAACTCTGCGCTGTCGCCTCGGCTATGCCACCCGTGACTGCAGAGCTGATACACGCGCCCCGTCAGCACGCCCTCTACTCTGCATGCCTCGCTGCCATGACAACCTCGATCTCGTACACCGGACGTGCACTTTGCCCCCCGCTGGCCACCTTATGCCCCTGCTCACTCACCTGGGACAAAGGGCATTGGAGGGGCATGTATACTCCGACAGAATCAGGGGGTCCCCTCCTCCTCGGGGGACTGGCTCTCTTCCCCTTGATTGGTGAACTGTACCAAGGAGGTGACATTTTATTGGGGGACCCAGAATATCTAGCTACTCCCCTGATCTGGGATGGCTGCTAACTGTTTTGAGGGTAGAATTCGGCTAAAAAAGCACATTTTGTTTCTCTCTGATGCTGTTGTGACACTTTCAACCATCCAGAATCTCAGAATTGCAGAATCTCACTGCCTGACAGAATCTCACTGCCTGACAGAATCTCACTGCCTGTGCCGTGCGAATGGTTGCTTGATGACCTGCATCCGATGCTCTGTTCAGTCTTACCTTGACACTTAGACATGGCAGATTAGCTGTAAATATTTTGTTCATTGAGTCATTGAATGACCTCCAGTCCTTAAATAGTGCTTGTTATTAATTTTATACTTTTAGCTGGAAGTAGTAGTGTTTGTCTTCTGGAGTCACCAAACAGCTAACAGGATTTTGGACTTTGTTGAAGAGGTCATTTTGGAACGGCACAGGGGAGCAGGAGGCAGAGGCTCACGGGAGCATAGACAGAAGCAGAGGCTCAGGACAGAGGAGACAGGCTCAGGGGAGAAGAGATAGAAACATAGGCAGAGGCTTGGGGAAGCAGAGGCTCGGGGGAGCATAGACTGCAGCTCAGGGGAGTAGAAACGGAAGCAGAGGCTCAGGGGAGCAGAGGCAAAGGCTCAGGGGAGCAGAGACAGAGGCTCAGGGGAGAAGAGACAGAAGCAGAGGCACGGGGGAGCAGAGACAGAGGCTCAGGGGAGAAGAGACAGAAGCAGAGGCACGGGGGAGCAGAGGCAAAGGCTCAGGGGAGCAGGGACAGAGGCTCAGGAAAGAAGAGACAGAAGCAGAGGCACGGGGAAGCAGACGCAGAGGTTTGGGGGAGCAGCAACCCTGCTTGACGTTAACCTCCCAATTCCTGCATTTAAAGAATGCTATTTCTGAGGCTTCTGGAGGTTCCGGTTTAAGCGCTGTCGTAGTTCTGTAGGCTATTCTTAATTCCTGCATGTGTCTGCAGGAAGCTGCGAGAAGCATTACAATCTGACCGGAGAATTTCTGGATAATTTCTGCCATCGGCCGTCACGTCGCCTTGATGAGGACGGTCGCCGCTGGGCACAAACAGCTGCTCTTGCTTCTCTCGCTTCTCGTCTATACGTATTATTTTTGACCTTTATGTACCTGTGCATACATCCACGGCTTCTCCTCTTCTTTCGAGCAGGGGGTGGGGGTGCAGATGCCCACTGGACCGCCCCCCTGTGCCAGCCTGCCTGAGATGGCAGATGGACCCGACCGCAGATCTGACCGTTTTTTGTGCAGAAATGCACTCCGGGGTCCTGTGGTCTTTCTGAGCAAATAGGCTTTCTCACAATATTATTAAGCTGTATCACTATGTGTTTCGCGTCTTTCTTCCACATCGTTAGGTTGAAGAATTTAGGATGGTTTAAAATCTTTGGGATTTTAATCTCTGGGATGCGCATGGCAGGCGGTCAGTCTGGGCGGGGTGCCAGTACCTCACAGCACAGGGGGTCACCCTGGATGGGGTGCCAGTCCGTCACAGCGCAGAGGGTCACCCTGGATGGGGTGCCAGACCGTCACAGCGCAGGGGGTCGCCCTGGACGGGGTGCCAGTCCGTCACTGGGCAGGGGGGGCACCTTGGATGGGATGCCGCTCCATTGTAGGGCAGGGGGAGACCCAGCACTTTTTACAATGAAGCAGTACCGTTATTTTTCCTTCATAACATGCCACAAAATACTTGTGAGAAAGTAACACTTTGTTATTTATTTTGTGACAGAATTACAGCATGACCCTGGCCTTAGTGTTTACATTTATTTAGCAAAGGCTCTCATCCAACGCGACAGTTTCGCAAAAGCCGGGTCTGCCTGTCCCTGGAGCAATTCTGGGGTTTTTCCTCAAGGGTCCAATGAGGAAATCTCTGGTGGTGCGAAGCTTTGAACCCCTGACCTTCAGGCCACAAGCACAGCCACTGAGCCACACCCCCCCTCCATATGTAATACACCTCACCGTGTTGAATCATACTGACAGTGTTCCCTGAAAAGGACGGGGAGGATTTCATTAGCAATGCGCAGCGAGTACAGCTTGTTGAGTTTGTTTGGCACCCTCTTCAAAGTTCTTGTGGTTCTATCCCCGGGGGGGGGGGCTGGGTAGCACTTATTAGATTCTGGCACTTTTCTAAATTTACATTGCAGGACATTAGCATTTTAAATTTGCAAGTTTTTCACAAACTTCCCTGATTTCTGAAACCTCTTTTTATGGCTCTTAATAGGCAAGGAAGATTACTGTAGATTTACGGCATTAGTCAAATATCAGATTTCTCCAGATTATACTTTTTCAGTGGTTAGCGTTGGTTAATCACTGTAGTCTTAGGTGGAGATAAATGTTTCTACCAACCGAGAGTATTCTGATATTCTCATATTCTGCCTCTGCAAAGATAAATGTTGTTTTTTTGTTTAATTTTATCTTTATTACTTGGTGAAAAGCTCACATACAGTCTTTGCATGCAGCCACACTGCCCATAAAAGGCTTTGCGTGTGCTTACCCATTATAATCGTTTAAATAAACCCCTTCACACCCAGAACAGTCACTGTGCAATGCTACATGCCAGTGTTTTTTTAAAGAAATTAACCCTTACATTTATGAGTTATTATAAAAAACCCTGATTTTTTTAGAGGGCTTTCCAGCACAATACCTGACTTCATAGACCTACCTCCTCCTCTTCCTCACTCAATTGTACTTTTTCACAGATCCAGTGGTTACCAGAATCCATCCATCCATCCATTTTCTGAAACCACTTATCCTATTCGGGGTCGCGGGGGGTCCAGAGCCTACGGGTGCAAGGCAGGGAACAACCCAGGATGGGGCACCAGACTCACACAATAATCAATCACGCATGCACACCTACGGGTAATTTGGCTTTTGTCCATTTTTTTGTCCATTTTCATTGTCACATTTCAGAAAACTGAATCAGACGGTCCCTGAAGCAATTGAGATGTAAGGATCTTGATCAAATCACTCTGCTGACTACGGGATGTAAACTAGCATCCTTCCGATCACCCTGTCCCAACCTGAGCCACACGCACCTCTTCAGCCTAGTCAGCTAGCTGGAAATGAATACATAGCGCAGCGTAAAACAAGCAACAGGCGTCACGGTTCGTATAAAACGCGCGTGCCACCAGTATCGCGGTGATCCAGATTTAGCCGTCGCAGGCAGCTCGGGGGAGAAATCGCTGTGGAATGTGCTAGTCAGTGGTCTGATGCTAAGAAGCAGCCTCCCAGACTCCAGGCGCGAGAACGGGCCCAGCCGTCTCGTCCGCAGAGAAGAATCCCTCATACAGTTTGAGAGGAGCACACACACGCGCTCCACTGTAGAGCATAAACAGCTCTGCGTATATTGTTATTGATTATATACACAGCGGAGTTTATTTAATATCTTCTTCCGACGTGGCCGCGAGGGAGGGAGCCACGGCTGGTTATTGATTCTGCGAGCGTCCTACTTTATTTAGGCCCAATCGCAGAGGGCGGCGGGATCCTGTCAGCCGTATGCTGCCTCTGTGTTCTCGTGTGGGGGGGCGCTGCACACCTGTTTATGCAGCTGGGGAAGCGGCCGGACCAATCAGGGCTCTCTAGGCCACTCATTCCCAGTGCGTCGGTGTTGATGTCAGGCAGGGCGACCTCCAGTTAGGACAGAATGATACACACTGTCCCGCTTTCGTGGCAGTACCGGTCAAGATAAATGGAAACCTCTAATTTAAAAAATATTTAGTCATTTAATGCAGTGTGTGGCTCGCCGGGTTAGGTATCTGGGAATGGATGGGTGCTGGTTTGAGTCCTCAATTCAGGAGAATAGATATGTCTATTGAGTCATTGAGCAAGACCCTTAAATGCCTGAGGAGGGCAGGGATGCTGGATAAATGATCTGACTCTGTGTTTGGACCCCAGGTTTCACTTGTGTGGCTCAAGAGAGATCAGGAAAGCTGGGATTTGTGAAAAGAAGCTTTCCGCCGTGCCTGTACTCATTCCTGTGCAGAAAGCATCTAAAGTGTCTAGTGTTTTAACGAAAACCAAGGCGTTTAGAATCTGTGCCGGGTGCTTTGTCTGTCTGGGAGCTTTGAGGAAGATTCCGGAAATGACAGCACCGGCTCTCTTAGGGCCGAGAGTAGGCGATAAGAACCACCAGCAGACGGCACTTCTGCGGGAATATAATCTCAGAGGGGGAAAGACAAAGGATTTTCCGTTTGTTTTTTTTTTTTTTTTCCAGGGGAATTAACCTACTTCCTTGAATAATTTCCTTCACCCGCAATTATCCAGGGTGGCCCACCTACTTACGGCTGCAGACGGTAACGCGAAGCCGCCCCCGTTGTAGCTGCTTAGGGGCACAGGTCACCGTGACAACGTGGGGAAGGTACCCCCCCCCCCCACCCCTGTGGCATGCGTCCCTGGTGCATTCCTCAGCATGTGGGAACTGCAGCTGGAGATTTTTCAGCCCTATTTGGTGCTTGCAGGATGCGAGCATGCCGACCATTGTCTATGTTTTATTTTAAGTGCCTTGACTTCCAGGCGGGAGAGCGAGGCCCGAAATGCTAGCCGTGGCCCGGAGCCCGTAACTTTCTCTTAAACGTGCCCTTTGGAGCATCACTGTACTGAGTGTTTATACCTCAATTTGATAAAATATGTATATATGCAGCGGGGAAATTAATCACCACCTTATTGATTAATTTTAGCACTTAAGGTGTCTCCAGTAGCTAATCCCTGTTATTTAAAACACATTCCTGACAGTATATTTCTGTTTTATTGAATCAAATGGAGGAGCTGACGTTGTTTCAGATGGGATGGGGGGGGGGTCTTAGAAGGTGTGTGAGGAAGAATATAGTGTGATGCAAGGAAGTCCCCATGCAAGCCTGACCAGAAAAAGGTGTTTGAAGGTGGATGGACGGATTGATAGATGGATGGATGGGTTGAAGGATGAATGGACTGTTGGACAAGGAATACTCAATTTATCTACATTTAAAACTGTCAAAGTGCCCTGAAGCACACAATTACAAGGTCTCCATCTGACAGTGCCTGGCGAGCGGCCGGTGTGTGAGGGCGAGCGGCGAGGGGGGAGCGGCAAGGGGGAGCGGCCGGCGTGGAAGGGGGAGTGACCAGCGTGTGAGGGCGAGCGGCGAGGGGCCTCCTCACACTTATCTGAGCAGAGTGTCAATGAAAAGATGGCAGACAGAAACATCGACAATGACGATGAAAATAGTCTCTGTCCAGAAATGTGTCGTTTGTTCCCGCAACCCTGAAAGTGCCCAGGGCGGGCGGTTAAAAGATGGATGGGTGGACGGAGGAATGAGTGAATGGACGGACGAGTGGATGGTTGGATGTTTATACCGCGTTTCCCTGCTGAATTGAGGGACATCCATCCAAGCTGTTCTGCTCTATTGCTTCCTCATAAACACTGTAAGGGCCTCCAAGAGGGAGGCTGCCCGCTCCCCGCGACGCCGGGCTTTCGGCTGCCTACGGATTTCCAGCAGTTAGGCTAAACGGCTTCTCGGAATGGCCCGCCGTGTGTGACAGGGAGTGTGTGTGTGCGTGTGTCTGTGCCTGGTGTGTGTGCGTGCGTCTGTGCCTGGTGTGTGTGCATGTATCTGTGCCTAGTGTGTGTGCGTGTGTCTGTGCCTGGAGAAGGACTGGCATCCAGTCCAGGCTGCTCCCCTGTGCTGCTTGAGATAGGCCCCCCCCCCCGTGACACAGTCTAGAGATAGATGGATGGATGCATTTTTATTTCACTCCCTTCTTTCTTTTATTCCTTTGTTTTACTACTAAATACTCAGAATGTAAGAAATTGGGTGAATTCCCTAATCCCCGAATCCCTGAATAAATACATTAAAACTTCCACTTATAGGATAAGTTTATTTGACATAAACGAAACCTTTTATACACTCTGGAGAAATGGCTTGAATGTTGAAGTCGTATATGGCTGGATGGATGGTATTTCCTACATAGTTTCGTTTTTTAACCCTGTGTTAATTTCCTCGGTTTGTTGATCCTGGACTGTGCTGCATCAGGACTGACATGGCTCAAATGCCAAAGTCAGTGATGTCGGACGTGACTCTGAGAGAAGCTCACAGATGGTTTTTTTGGTAGCTAAATCCTTGACTTTATCAACTCGACTCTTCAGAGGCTCCCCCGATGAGATTGTTTGCAGATCGGGGCTCCGTACTGCGACGATGGATCATGGGGGCAAACTTGAATAATCACATGTCACTCTGACTGCGTATGACATCTCAGATTGAAGGGGCAGCTGGTATTTTAGGAAGGGGAATTGTGCAACCCGGCCCTCTGCAGCGTAAACTCACACAGAGCCCTTGTGCCCTAGAAAAATGTTCTTAAACGGAATTGTGCTTCACTAAGTTGTTGAAAATGCAGTAGGGCTGCAGCTACCAATTATTTTAGTAATTGAGTATTCTATCGATTATTCCATCGATTAATTGAGTGATTGGATAAGAAATACTTTTGTCTTATTAAGGTGCAATAGTAACTATTCAAAAGAGAAAGGTCACTTAAAATGAACAACTCATTGGTTTGCATACCATAATGATGATATTTTAAGTAATTCAACATGATTGTAATGAAATAACCTGAAAAAAAGCACTTTTTGTTTGAGGGCTGTTTGCAAATGCCGCACTTAAAAAGCGCATGTAAAAATATAGACACTTACCGCAACACTGTATTTTTTATTTTTTGGCAAATAAAGCTATTTCGCCATAAAGTTTGTAGTAAATTCACATTGACCGATGTGACCTGAGGAGAGCTGTAAACTGATATTTTAATCAGCTGTGTTAATATGGTAGCAACGCAGCTAACTGTAATTATGAAGCCGTTAATAACCAGAACAACCTAATATGTAACGTCACCCTGCATCAGTCATCATCATCAGCGAAATCACCAGGAAGTTTGCCTGGATAACTGCTAAGCTACCTTAGGTCATAACTATTATGATAAGCATTAACAGCTACTGCTGCGCACATATAAAAACAAAATATTATTTTGTATATTAATGACAGCCAATGTATTAAATTTTTAATCTGTTATTTTATTAGCATGCCGCTTAAAGTGCTTGGTAAGCAATGGAAATGACCGTGATTCTATGCCGTGAATGTCAGTGTTTGGAACTATTCAGTCTCCATAACTCAGAAGTTTGCTGAAAGTTTCTCCGCCATTTTTTATTTTTGTGTCACTGTCGCTACATATCTGTACAGCCGTGTTGCTACCTGATCTGTACAGCCTTGTTGCTACCTGATCTGTACAGCCGTGTTGCTACCTGATCTGTACAGTCTTGTTGCTGCCTGATCTGTACAGCCGTGTTGCTACCTGATCTGTACAGTCTTGTTGCTGCCTGATCTGTACAGCCTTGTTGCTACCTGATCTGTACAGTCTTGTTGCTACCTGATCTGTACAGCCTTGTTGCTGCCTGATCTGTACAGTCTTGTTGCTGCCTGATCTGTACAGCCTTGTTGCTGCCTGATCTGTACAGTCTTGTTGCTGCCTGATCTGTACAGCCTTGTTGCTACCTGATCTGTATAGCTGCGCCACTCTGCTTCTTACACTCCTGTTTCTTTCTTTTCTGTTTCTACCGCTCTGCTACACGTAATGCAGTGTAAGCAGACTGTGCCACAGTAATAATCCTCCATATGAAACCCGGTGATCACTGAGCAGTACATAGTCGTGTGGATTAAACGAAGCATTTCAGCAAAGAATTTGCATCGAGGATTTTTTGTAATTCGAGTTATTAGAGTTGCTCGATGAATCGTTGCAGCCCTAAAATGCAGACATCCTTTAATCACTTCAGGGGTCTCTGACCGTTTATACGCAACAAATGAAAATGAGGTGTGAAAGCCTCATTTTAATAAAACCACACAGCCAACTAATATTAACAAAAGCACAGCAAAAATACCCAGATTTCTTACCTGTCTCACCTCCTGCGGTCCAGGTCTGCTCCTTATACAGGTCAGTGCGCCTCCCTAGGGATTAATTAGCAAGGAGGAACCTGTAGATCGGGGTTACCTAATTCGAATCCTGGAAAACATCCAGCACATGTTTGCAGATTCCCTTGCTCGAACACACCTACTAAGCCTGCTCATTAGCTGATTACGGTGTGCTGGAACAGGGAATTCTGCACACTGTGTCGGATTGTGCCCCTCCAGGACTGGAAGTGGGCAGCCCTGTTGCAGAAGGTCCTGTCCAGTGCTTCCTGCCATCGTAGAAGATCAGGGTTTGGGTGCTGTGTAATCTCAGGAGTGCGCAATTAAGATGATGTGCAGATGTTTTTAGAATTATGGAGTTTGGCTGTGGTTTAGATGCTGTAGTGCACTAGGTGTTGGTAATCGCGAGAAACATCCTCCCCAAACGATGTCACTTCCCTTTCAGAAGATCTCCTTAGGTACTCAGGGCACTACCAGAAGCAGAGGAAATAGATAAAGCCCCCAGTGTTATTTTGCATTCATAAATACAGAGTGAAAGTATGTTTTCAAGACATTGCAAGCATGTATGATTGACTCTTCCCGACCCACGTCGATGTCGCAAAGGAAGAGGCCACGCCGAGCGGCTCAGATGGAGGGAAGAATCACGCGTAATAATGGAGGGCTGTAGACAGTGTCTCCGTCCGACGGGAGGGGAAGCTCACATGCTCCTGTTTCCTCTGAGACGCCGAAAAAGGGCAGATCGTCTCCGAAATAAGTACCCTGGGGATCGTCTCAGAAATAATGACTCCCGTCTCTGGCTTTTCGGGAACGGAGAGGAGCGATGGCAGCGAGGGATGTAAGCGATTGCAGGGGTGGGCGGTTGAATTCTTTCTGCAAATTCAGGGACTAGTTTGACCCTCCGCGTCCGTCTCGCTGCTGAGAGGCAATAATCGACAAAGGGGAAAAAAGGGCAGCTGGGACGTGTGTCTGCGTGTACGTCCGCGTGTGTGTGTTGGGGGGTACGTCAGTATCCCAAAACATCTGAGTCCCAGTCACCGTCTTGGCTGTCCCTGTCCCCTCTTGGGGTACCAAAACGGCGGTCAGAGAGGAGGCTTCCTGGCAACCAGCACTGTTTTCCCCCCATCTCTAGACGAGACCTCCCAGAAATGTACTCTGGGACGTGTATCTGGCAACCCGAGCTGACAGCAGCCCCGGTCGCTCTGAATGGGAGCGTAGCAATAACAGGCTCG
>JAODKM010000040.1:17466159-17477536 GCA_026780845.1 Petrocephalus sullivani | reverse complement strand
ACCTGACCCTGATTGTGTTTGCCTCGTGTGAATTCTCCGCTTGTTTCCTTTATTCAGCTGCCTCTTGTTTGCCCCTTCATGTCCTGCCCTATTTTAGTGAGTCTGTGTCCTGTGCCCCTTGTCGAGTGTTGTTCATACCCCTTATGGTTGCTCTCGCGCTTTCTCCCTCGTTTTCCTGTGTACTCCCTTATGTACAGGATAATAAACGCCCCTGTGAAGGGCTCAATCCCTGCAGCCTGCATTACGGGTCGTTCATCCCGCCGAAAGCGTGACAGAAGGAAAATTTAAACTTATGGGAGGCTGGTGTGGGATTGTTGTTGTGTCTCAGGCCTTGTTGTTTTGGGGATGGCGCTGTGTGTCCTTGCCTCACAACCGCCTGCACACAGTTAGCCTCACAGGCCACAGACCTTGGGGAGATGGGGGAGTGCACCTGCAGGATGGGATTAAAAACTATCATGTAGGCCTGGAATGTAGTTGCTGTTATATGGTAGTGTTTGAGCATATGAGCAAGTCATGTACCCATTAGTTATTCTTATGAGGGAGCTGTATATGCTTACGCTGTGGTCTTTATTTCGGTAATGTGGGGTTGTAGTTTCCTTTGCTGATTTGTAGGGCTGTGAGCCATGCCGGCCATGGACCCCAAGTGGGGGGTGGGGTGGGGTGGGGTGGGAGTGGAATTTTCCTGATGCTTGGGGTTTTTGCCCTCCTTCCTAGGCTGGTTGGACAGGGTTGTGTGTGGGACTCATACGAGGCCCAAAGGGGACGGGAATCTAGTGCATCATGGGAGTATCCAGCACATTGGACAGATGCTGGGTGAGGGGTGAACATCCTCGAGGTAGGCCAGTAGAGGTGATGGATTATGTTTGTTGTGTGTTTGAAGCTTGGTTTTCAGATATTTAGTAACTGAATGGTTACTTAGAAGTCCAGATAGGAGAATTGGTGTTATGGTATATTAACCTGCTGATTTTTGGGTGCGGTGTGCATTGTACCTGAGTGTGACTGAAGCACTGTGCTGGATTACTGAATAAAGGAGAAAGGTTTGCTCATCATATGCGAGGTCTGGTGTTTGATTTAAGTAGAGAGCGAGAGATAGGATTGTCAAAGGAGAGTCATAGATGCTGAGGTTAATTCTGTCTAGCACACTTGACACGCGGCAGCCGTGCACATCCGGATTCTGGGGCCGGCTTCCTCAAACTCCCCGTCACTTACCCACAAGCTACTCCTGCTCCACTTCTGCCCACTTTCACCTCATACGCTTCATTTAGATTCCCGCCTCCCTGGTGAAAACGGCTTCAGTGGAGTTTTAGCAATTTTTAACTTGGACGGAACATTTCCCTTTGAAAAACTGATAATTTAGTTTCTGAGTCTCTGTCACGTCTGCCGTCTAGCTGTCGATAAGGAAAAGATGCCCTGGGGAAAGTCGCACAGAGAAACAAATCTCAGAATTCCTGTCTTATACCTTCTTTCACGAAACATTTTCTTCTTAATACATGAGCCACGTAAATATTATCTCCAGCAACACGGGCCTCTAGGCAGAAAGTCAATATTTCTTGTTTATTTAAAGCAACAAACCAAAGGTGCCCAACTTTAGTTGCAGTCTAGCTAAAATCATAATATACAAGCGAGCGCTTATTATCGGACTTTGAACTCCAAAACCCGAAGGCTGTTTGCCATTCGTTAATTCTCTGCTATTTCTGGCAGGTGAACTGCAAACAAGCAAAAGTACATATTGAAGTTGTAGCTGTTGTTACATATTTTGGATGTGTAATCCTCATGCATTATGCCTGATTGTTTTATAGTGTTAAATGAATTTTCAAAATCTCCAAGGATCAGTGTAATTGTCATCACCTACATTGTTATAATTAAAATTGCATGTAGTCATCTGGGTGGTGGACTTTGTACTAGAACAGGTTTAAGCCTTGATGCTTCAAGCACTTATGCTTATATTCATTATACATATACCGTATTCCTGGCTTTTAAATTCTGCCCCACTCTGTGTGTGTTTGCATGCTCTCTCTCTTTTACTTGGGTTTCCTTCAGGTACTCCTCCTAAAAGACATGTAGCCAGGTGAATTAGTGGGTGAATTAGTAGGGAGTTATACAGGGCGGGGCCAGAGAGGCACTGGGACCAGCTGAAAGCTGATTGGTTCCCCCTCCTATGTCATTCACTGATTCCAAAAATATCATTGGCTGCCCCCTCTGTATAAACGTTGGCCCCTCCAATGACCCTCACTTAAAAAATCCTGAAATTGCCTCAGTGATTTAGCATCCTTGAATTACCATCCGTGTTTGGTTGTGTGGTTTTGTGCATGTGTGTGTGTGTGTGTGTGTTTGCATGTCAGTTATGTATGTATTACATTGTGGGGACCAAATGTTTGTTCCCCACAAGGGGAAACTTAATTTTATAAAAATCTGTGATTGATTAAACCTGTCAAAGGTATTGTATTTTGTTTGGTTACTTGTGGTTAAGGTTAGGGCTGGGTAGGGGTGTAGGTTGTTATTATTGGCATTAAGGTGTTTGTCCCCACAAAGATATGAATACAAACGTGCGTGTGTGTGTGTGTGTGTGTGTGTGCCCCCTGGCAGGCTGAAATTCCATCAGGGTGTACTCCAGCCTTGTGCCCTATGCTGGCTGGGACAGGTTCATAGGTTGTACCTCACCCCGTACTTGATAAGAGGTTATTTATTATATAGTTGGATTTTCTTTTTTATTCATTGCAACACAGTGACATGCAGATACCTGTACATGAGCCTCAATACAAACAGAGCCTCCAGGCACAGAATAAGTTATTTGCTGGTTCAGCCATGAAGAGGCATATAACATTTTAAGAGCACCATAGAAAGACACAGAGATAATTTATAAACTGTTGTATAACTGCATGCATTCAAATAATGACGTGAGAGCCAGAAGCATTTAGTATTTCTGGGTTTCGGGTCATTTCCTGGTGAAGTTCTGCTGAAAGGTTCCTGCACTGGCAAGCGGCCTTAGGACAGCAGAGGGTGTAATGCCCTGGCGATGCAAACATGCAGAAGGGGTTGTAAATGTATAAATGTGGGGGTGTCAGCAGGACATGTAATGGGTGCCAGGTGACAGACAAGGTATCCTCAGGGAGTTAGAGAGGTGGGGGATTCCACATCAATTCAGGAAGTGTCTATTTGAATATGATGTTGTCACTGACTTGCTGCAGTCAGGTATATATCTTAAAATATATACCCTTTTCCACAGCCTAATTAAATGTTCTTTTTTTCAGGATGTAGCTTTAGATGGGATTTTCTGTTGCCTTTGCACAAAAGAAGTTATATATGACCGTTATTTATGAGTTTCAGTTCTTTATTCTATAGAGCTTTGGTTTGCATACAGCATAACAGTGCGGGCCCTGTACTTTATTACACTATGTGAACCTAAACATGTATGTCACAGCTTGGTAGTAAAAAAATAAGAATTATTCCCTCCGGAGATGTACGGTATTAAAATAGAAATGGCTACAAACTGTGGGAAATGTGCTGTTACATATATGGCAGGGATTATTGGGGTGTGCTTTTTCTTGTGAGTAGTAACAGGGATGGAGACGTGAACAGCCCAGTGTAACAGCAACGACAAAACAGCACAGTCTGGGGACTGGACTCTGAACCATGGCTCAGCTAACTGGAAGGAAACAGAACAGGATACAGGAAGTGAGGTTCAGGAAGTGACAGTGAGAAAGTGAGGTGTGGGAAGTGACAGTGAGGAAGTGAGGCTGGGGAAGTGAGGTTCAGGAAGTGACAGTGAGGAAGTGAGGTTCAGGAAGTGACAGTGAGGAAGTGAGGCTGAGGAAGTGACAGTGAGGAAGTGAGGTTCAGGAAGTGACAGTGGGGAAGTGAGGCTCATGAAGTGACAGTGAAGAAGTGAGGCTTAGGAAGTGACATGAAAAATCCCAGTCACTTAACCATGTGTCCTGAGGTGGAAATAGGTGCCAGATCCCCTCAGGGTTGTGCTGCACTTATGAAGCTTAACCGCATAAATCATTGTTTCCCAATCTGGTCCTGGGGGACCCACAGGCAGGGAGCTGGAAGGGAGCAAAAGCAAAAGGGACTGTCTGTAGGTCCCCAAGGACCAGGTTGGGAAACACTGACATAAATCATGGATGAGTATTTCTGAATATGTAAAACACTTTTAACAAAGAAGAAGCAGAGTGGCTGTTCCTGACATGGGCGAGAGTCATTAATGTAGGGCGCTGTCTCCCTGATGGCATACTCTCCCCTAGAATAGTCCTCAGTGCCCAGATTCACAGGCCCATCGCTTATCAGCACCTTTAATTCTCAGGAGATCTGCAGAGGGCTGCGTCAGCAATTGGAGAGAATGCAGTGCTGAAAGAGTGATTGTAGAAAGGTGATGAAAGTACATGGATAAATGAATGATTGCACCCCAACATCACCATCTAAAAGACTCCCAGGGCTTTGGCCCCAAGCCCTTCACTAATAAGTTCTTAGTTTCAATGACATTTTCTTTTCTGGGGTGTGGGATTTTTTCCGTAACTGTAGATTCCTTCAATATGTTAACTTTCTTGTGTTCATAGATTTACTCAGCTGTTGGAGGTCATTGATTTCTAGGTAGCATTGCTGCCTGGCCTTCTCTACAAACAAATAAGACTTCCTTAAGTAGGAGGCCCAATGGCTCGATGGATAACAGCACTGTGTCATGGCTTGAAGCACGCCCCTGCCCTGTGTGTGTGCTTCTTCCTGCTTTCTCTGTGCTATGTGAGTCTTCCGGCTTTCCATGTGTTGTGAGTCTTCCTGTTTTCCCTGTGTTATGTGAGTCTTCCTGCTTTCCCTGAGCAGTGTGAGCCTTCCTGCTTTTCCTATGCAATGTGAGCCTTCTTTCTTTCCCTGTGCTGTGTGAGTCTTCCTGCTTTCCACGTGCTGTGTAAGTCTTCCAGCTTTCTCTGTGCTGTGTGAGTCATCCTGCTTTCCATGTGCTGTGAGTTTTCCTGCTTTCCCAGTGCTGTTTGAGTCTTCCTGCTGTCCCTGTGCTGCGTGAGTCTTCCTGCTTTCCCTGTGCTGTGTGAGTCTTCCTGCTTTCCCAGTGCTGTTTGAGTCTTCCTGCTATCCCTGTGCTGCGTGAGTCTTCCTGCTTTCCCTGTGCTGTGTGAGTCTTCCTGCTTTCCCTGTGCTGTGTAAGTCTTCCTGCTTTCCCTGTGCTGTGTGAGTCTTCCTGCTTTCCCTGTGCTGTGTAAGTCTTCCTGCTTTCCCTGTGCTGTGTAAGTCTTCCTGCGTTCCCTGTGCTGTGTGAGCTTTCTCTGATTGGTCATGCTGAACAGGCTGGTTGACGTCGTTTAAATAAGCGGTATGCGTGCTGTGACACGGGCCTCTCGTGTGGGCCGTACCCCAGCTTTGCTTAATAGAACCTGTTCCAGACCCCCCTCTGTGACACCGAGCAGGATGAGAATTGTAATGGATGAATTCCCTAATGTGATTTTAGTTTGGAAAGCTAACAGCATAATACCAATATTATAATTATAATATTATTATAATAATTGTTATAATTATAGTTTCAGTGATTGGCTGTATAGATTTTATGCTGTTTAAATAGACATTACGGTTATTGCTTAGGCTAGTGTAATTATGGAACAAATTGCTGATGCTAAAATGTTCACAATTGTTCTGAGGAAGGGCATGTCATCATCCATTTTGCTGAAACCAAAGGATTTAAAGCACAAACATGAACAATCAGCTTTAGCTGAGATGCTGGTTACACTGAATGGCCCTTGCAGGATTGCCACCCTTGGTCAGCTTTTTTCAATTCCTTTTAAGTTTGCACACACATATACAATGTGCGATTACATATATGGAACAGTTTTATTACCTTGTAAATAGTATGTAGGGTTTGCAAACTCCCGCAACGCCTTTAATGTAGATAATTTTAGGTTTGTAATGGAATAATATAGATTTGCTGTAAGATTTCTTGCGTGGGTGTGAGAGTCTGAAAGTGCGAGTGGCACGCCAGATGCGGGAGAGCTGGCAGCCCTGGCCTCGTTTTACTTACAGAAGCCAGTTATAGAACTGTTGTTCTTCTTTTTTTTGTTTTGCAAAAAGCCATCAGAAGGTCAGCAAATCGGCAGCCTTTTGTGTGAACACGACCATCTAGGGCGACATGCCAAGGGGCCCCTCACACTCTCACACTATTGGTTTAAAAAAAAAATGCTCCTTCAAAAATATGCTGATGTTCCTATAATCTGAAACGCCAGCAGTGATCTGCTCCACGGGTGAAGTTTACCGTCTGCCACCTCAATTATCATAGACTAGGTTTATTCTCTGATAATCAGTCTGCCAGTGGAGATACAGCGGATTCTGCTGCTGACGTACGATACAGTGCATGGGATTTCGGTCGGTACTGCCCAGTCTGCCGTATGTTACAGTCACATATCTCTGTGTTTTTCTGTTCTGAATATCTTACAGGGCTTGCAGTGTCCGTGTGGCACTCTTTCTACATAATTGCCCTTCTGTTCTGAGACACTTTGATGATGGCGGGGCGTGCATTACCACCATGAGACAATCAGCACTACAATGCCTCCTGTAGGCCTGTCATTGTTCTGACCAAGTTTCAATGGCACTGTAGACACAGAGCTTTGTTTTTGATGTTTCTGTCCATCACCCTGTGATTCTGGGGCATTTCACTGCTTGTTGTACCTTGTATAACCATGCATGTGACAATTAAAGAATCCTGATTAATCGCTAGCAAGCATACATATTTTTTTTGTGATTTCATGGATCAGAAAGATCGTTCGGTAAGCAGTATGCATTAAATACATATATTCTCAATATAATATTAAAATATATTTTACTAGCACTCAGTTGATTTAAAAGATTTTTTGATACGTGTGATGCAGTGTGAAATGTGTGTTACCACAATTTCCGTTTATATGTTCATTTTTCATTATAAACTGCAGAGTGGCCTCACCCATGGCAGCCTTGCGGGCGTGAAACGCCATCGATTTACTGCCGAGTCTCGCTCGCCTCGCGTCGCTTTAATGGCTCCGATTCTCCGCTGTATAATCGCGGCTGGTCTGCGGCGGATGGGAAGGAGCCGCGCCGCCTCTCACCTTGTCTGCTCCGGGGAAGGGTGTCGCACGTCCGCCGACAGGTGGCCCGCCCCCTTGCCGAAACGCCCGGTCCGTCTCCGCAGAGCCGCCTGGAATGTTCTCTCGCTTCGCCGCCGATCTAGCAGCGAGCGGCTCCTGCCCCCCGGTCATTTTTGAGCAGCGGCCGCTCCATTAGCGTCTAATTGCGCTATTTCGTTACGGGGCAGGTGGGTGGGAGGCGGCACCCGGCTCGGTGGGACCCGCAGGCGCCCTGTTTAGCTTCCTTTCGCTTTATCGCGGCTCACATGCAGCTGGAACATCTGCTTCTTCTCAAACAGCGTTTCCTCCCCGAAGCTCTCCGCGGGACCTGCTCCTTCCATACCCAAATTCGGACATGGTGCCGATGCCCCTCGCTCTCTGACTGATTTTCTGTTTACATTCTTTTTTTTTACTGTTTTCCTTTATTTCTCTCGCTTTTTATTTAATACGCCGGGAGAATAACGTACATATTTAATGCGATCATTCCGCTGAAGAGGGGAGCAGCGAGCCAGAGAAGCTGGGCAAAAAAAAACACAAATAACATAGTAACATGCGCTAAATATAATGAAAAAGAACAAAATTTCACTAGTGATTTTCAAAGAGAGGTAAGGGGCTGCACCCAACCAACCACCTCAGGGATGAGAACCCGAGTGCAGCCATGCAGTGGGTGATACCTCAGCCCCACGCTGTTCCGATGGAGTCCCAATCCTGCCACCAACCCTCAAAATTTCCCAGAAATTTCCCTGAAATTTTGATGACCTGCTTGTGAGGTTATCGTCATACCCAGGACGAAGGTTAAGGGCCTTGTTCAAGGACCCAGCTGAGCAGAATCACTCGTGGCAGTGACAGGATTCGACCCAGCAACCTTCCGATTACCAGCACAGATCCTGAGCTTCAGAGGCACCACTCCTCTGCTCTTCTGGACTCTTCTGTAAATAAATGTAGGTAAATCATCCAGACCATTTATGCATCTTTTCCTGTGACGTAAGTGCATAAGCGAGTACAGTGGGAAGTCACTTGATAATAACAGAAACCTTCAAACCGGTGCTGTCCTTTAGGATCCGGAGCACAGAGCGGAATTTGCTTGAAATGCTTTGGGTGTGTTGCGTGTGCCTCCGCGTGCCATTTACACAATGACCATGAGGCCCTTGGAGGACGTCTAACCACCTTCATGAATATTTGAGTCGTGTAGAGGTCTGCCGAATCGACGGCCACCGCCGCGCTCGCCGTAATTTAGCCTGAATAGCTTTTGTTACTGCTCCTTTGTGATCGGAATTAGCCAGAGTGAGAGATACACAGGTCAGAGGCTTAATGGCACGTGTGCCCATTGCTGCTGTCCGTCTTCAAACCCACTCACTACCCTGCTAACATATTACAGTGGCAAGGCTCTAATAATAAAACTAATTCTAATTTGTAAATATAGTTTAATATATTTAATAAATAAATATCAATTTATTAAATATATTTATATTTAATATATAGAGTCATTATTATGGCACGTAAGAATATTCTTCTGCCATACTGTACTACATAATCATTTAGAAGATGGATGGATGGATGGATGGATGGATGGATGGAGTAAACATTGGGCCGTTTTCTTGGTTTATTCTATTTGGTTATGAGTGTTTGTGTTGGAAGTTCAGCTCATGGGGAGAATGCAAGATGTTTTTACAGCAGCTATGGTGCGATAAGCTCACCTGAAGGAGACGGCAGACATGCCAAGGCAGCGGGATAGTGACAGTAGCAGAGTGTGAAACGGGGCTGCTCTTATCTAGGCCTGCTTGGTTTTTTTTTTTTTCTAGTTGAAGCAATTTTTGTGATTTAATTGCTAGGGCGATCTGGAAGCTGTCCTTAAGGATTTGCCTTCATTTTATCATACTTAATAGTGGCTTACCAAGCCTCCCAGGAAATCCCTTTTATTTTACGGCTTACTAGGCATCCTACTTAATGGTGCCTTTGCATTCGTGTGATAAACAACGCAGACTAGCTTAAAACAAGCCATGCTATTTGAACAATGAACACCAGGACACAGGAATCGGCCGCTTGCTGCGGCTTCTTGTTATTTGTGTAGTGCTGACTTGGGAGCTTGTGATTCGCACGCCAGCGCTGTCCCGGGACCTATTCGAAACCCCCACACGTTCCTGCAGATGTTGCCTAATTTAAGTCTCTGTCTGTCGATAGTTGGCGTTCTCATTTTGGTGCTTACTTGGCACGTTTGCTCCGGATTATTTTGCTACTTCACCAGCATACGGCGGGATATTTTACTGAGGAAATTTTATTTTAAAAAAATCGCGACAGCAGGCATTTTTACAACAAATGTAGTACTTTGGACTTGTTCCAGCAATTATGAGTTTAGACTGAGTGGCTGTCCTTAATCACAACAGGGCCTGCTGTTCTTTTGTTCATAAAACGTTTGTCGTTGTGAAAGGTGCCCTCGGGGTGGGCCTTACGCGAGCCGCTCTGGGCTTGCTGTGTCCCAGGATCATGACGGTTTCCAGTTCGTTCCAGACAAAAGACATTTAACATTGTTACTGAAATAGTGGCTTTCATTCTCAAAAGTGGCTTGAAGGGAAGAATTGCTTTCACTACAAATACACCCTTTGTTGATATTTACATTCATATTCAAATCCATTGGATGACTGACCATTTTAGTCCTGAGTGGCCCTGATCCACAAATGTTTCCCATTATCCTCAATTCTAACACCATGGTTCTGAGTATCACTAGCAGAAGAGCAGTTGAGACTATCAGTTAGGGGTGATCCTGATGGGTCTGCGCCTTTACGACATAATTATCCAAAAGCATCCATTTGGTTTAAGCTGTGCTGCAGTATCTCCAATCTGCAGCCAGTGTGTAAGTAAGGACAGCCAGACACCTAGGACCTGACGCTACATTATTGCTGCAAGTTACAGTGAGTTTCTTGCCCGCTGGGATTCAGAGATCTACCCAGACAGCAGGGCTTTCCTCTTCATCGTTAATCCAATATGCATGTGGCTGGCGGCTCTGGTCCTTGCAGGGTACACCGTGTTTTATTTCGTTTCAGATAACGATTCATTCGGCTCCGCCCAGCTGTGGATTGAATTAATAGCAACAACACAAACCATATTCTTCAGCTGAAGACTATTATTTTTAAGAGGTATTTCTGGAAATACCTATAGCTGTAAAATGTTGAAAATGATATCTGTTGCCTGTCCTTATATTGGAAAATAATCTCACTTTAATATTACTTGATCTGTTCTTTTAGCAAAGTGCTATTGAGTAAAGCAGTTCTATCTGAACCCTGATTTATTGACACTGGCGTTATAATCTCTGGCCGTACTGTTTGCTTAGGGTAAAGGTCTTTGTCTTCTGGCTGCTTACATGCAAGTTACTTAAAAAGAAGTTTCCATGTTCTTGATTTTCAGAGAACATTTGCCTGCTAAAGGTTCTACCGGCTTTGAACACAGCCAACCCTGAATTCCCTGGAGCTGCACTTCAGGGCTCAAAAAGGAAATGAACTGACTAAAAGTGCAGGACTTACCGGCTGTGTGTATTTCTCAGCGAGAGCTTCACTGTGTGGAGTTTCAGCTCATAATCCACGTAATCCAGCAAATAAATATTTAACTGTGCTGATTATGGGGAGGGAGGGCAGCATCTCGACTCTCGGAGGCCCTGGGTCTGGTGCAGTCGATTTGTTTACATCAGTGTGGCCTGCTTTTGCCTCTCCCTAGTAACAAACCACACCGTGAACCCGGTTCCAGACTCTCGCACCTGCATGCAGTCTGCTTCCCGTCGCTGGCAAAGGGGCCACATTGCTACCTGTCCCAATTCCCACTGAGAAGGGCATTCAGGTGGCATTCACGGCACCCTGTCACCCTGTCGGCCATCCTGGCCTGGGACTCGCATGCCCCTTTTCTTTAGTGCCATCCCGGTGCCGGTTCTGGTGCCGACAAGGGGATGGTTCTCCGATGGTGCCCAATGGTATGACCTGAGAACCGGCTCTCGTTCCCACTGGTTAGAACCAACAGGACCAAGTGAAACTGGCCAGCTAAGTTGGTGCCCCCTCTGATGATTGTGTCCTGGGTAGCTGCCTGTGTCGCCAAATCGGTTGACCGGCTCTGGTACCGTATGTTACACTCAGTAAGGTTCACCTTATGAGCTGGGAATCACGGGAGAGTGTTTATGAGTTGATATAAATCTTTTGGTTTGGTACTTTAATATCATACAACTGAATGAATGGGTCAGTACTCTAGAGTTTTAAGGGTGTGTCCACCACCATGTCTCAGTAGGTTCAAACAAAAAC
>JAODKM010000040.1:17408377-17419923 GCA_026780845.1 Petrocephalus sullivani | reverse complement strand
AAGGCGGGGAACAGCCCAGGATGGGGCGCCAGCCAATCACAGGGCACAATCACACCTACAGGCACAAGGCGGGGAACAGCCCAGGATGGGGCGCCAGCCAATCACAGGGCACAATCACACCTACAGGCACAAGGTGGGGAACAGCCCAGGAAGGGGTGGCAGCCAATCACAGGGCACACTCACACCTACAGGCAATTTGGTAACTTCAATCAGCCTCAGCGTGTGACTGTGGGGGAAAACCGGAGTACCTGGCAGAAACCCCATGATGACATAGAGAACACGCAAATTCCACACACATGGAACCTGGGTGGAGACTCAAACCCTGGTGCCAGAGGTGCGAGGCACTAGTGTTAACCACCATGCCATCCCCATTACATCCCTTTAATCCCAATATTGTCTTAATATGCGTTTCCTCTCTTTTTTATCTAGTTTGTATCTTTAGAAGTGGCTGGACTGCAGTATGCACAGTTTAAGTATAATTAGGAATTTTTGCACACACAGCTCACCCATTTTTCACTCGGTGAGGACACTGATTTGATGCAGCATCTTTTAATCCTTTCGATTGGAAATGGAAATGTGAAAGCGGGGAGCGGGACCCTGTGTGGTCCTGTGTGGTCCTGTGGGGTCCTGTGGGGTGCAGCTGGCTGGGATCTCCATTATCCATTTATCCAATTGCTTACTCTGTACAATAAAACAAAAAGAACAGGCCAAGGGCTGAGGAAATGCCTTTTTATTTTACACTTTTGTCATGCGATTTAATTGCAATCGCCATTTTAATAGATGGCTTGTAATATAGATGCAGTTCAGTGTTTTGATTAAAATTAAATAGGAAATATGAGAGTGTTTTTCAAGGTCAGAAATTGCTTATTCAGACACATCATAACTGTGTGTGTTTGGTCTTCAGGAAATAAATGCTGTGACTGCTTTTCAAGCGTCAAGATTGTTCCTCTGGGTTTTAATGAACAATAAAGTGGGGAGCATATTCTGATGGGGGTGCCTTGAAATTTCATTTCAGGTTTAAAGGTCAAGATATTTTGGGCGCTATCCTTCCAGGGTATCTCTCTATTTTTATTAAACTCCGATATTAAATTATTCATTTTGCTTTTGGGGAAATCGTTCCATGAAAGTTTAGGTGTGAACCTGAAGTTGATGAAGGCAGCAAAACTTTATACCCCAAGGAAGTAAATAAGCTTGCATGAATAATTCAGGTATATTGCTGCACCTCTCCTAAGGTAGGGGGCGGGAGGCATGCAGCCAGCACACCGCGCCATAATAGCTGCAAAGCGTTCATTCCTCTTTGCTGTGCGCGTATTTCAGACAGAGCACAACAATGTGTTCAGCACGGTGCCTTTGCTGGGTCACTCTGGTTCTCTGAATAGCGCAGGCTTGTAATTCAGACAGAGCACAACAATGTTTCCAGCACGGTGCCTTCGCTGGGTCACTCTGGTTCTCTGAATAGCGTCGGCGTGTATTTCAGACAGAGCACAACAATGTGTTCAGCACGGTGTCAAGAGCAAACTTCCCTTTTTGGTAATTACTGCATCAAACTTTAGGCAGAAAACTAAACGAATGATAGTCTGAACACAGTGGTTTTACAGAGCAGAAGCACAAATTGCTTGACTGCTACTTATGACACAAATTACAAAATACTCAACAGTAACTGATCCCGAATTATCATTGCTAGGCAAAAACAACGCTCCAGAATTGTTCTGCCCTGTAGAAAACAGGAGAACATAAAGAACCTTGTAGATGGTTGCATGTCCATTGGTCCATTTTCTCAGTGGTTATACCAGTCAGATGGCAGTCCATCACAGAGCACACATACACACAGACACACATATACACCATTAGTATTCAGATCTTTGTGGGGGCTGTCCATTCATTTCTATGGGAAAAAACCTAACCTAACTATGATAACCTCAACCGCTTCCCAGGGCTAACCTTAACCATAGGTAACCAAACAAATCACAAGACTTTTTAATTTTGATTCCAGCTACAGATTTTAATACAATTAAGTTTGCCCTTGTGGGGACTGAAAAAAATATCCTGAAAAACAGCCCTTGTCTATATACAGTATATGTGTGCATGGGCGTCGCTGCCATTAAACCTGAGGGGGTCATGTCCCCCTCGCATTTCATTATTATTCATTTGGACCCCCCCACATTTAACATAAAATATTAGTTCATCGCACCAGTGTTTGTCCCCCACATTCAAAATGCTTCCGACACCCCTGTATGTGTGTATGTATACACGTGTGTGTGTACATGGCTGTGTGTATGTACAGGTGTGTATATCTGTGTGTATATGTATACACATATATGTGTACATGGGTGTGTGTGTGTATGTATTTACATGTGCATGTACTTTGTGTGTGTGTGTGTGTGTGTGTGTGTGTGTGTGCTCCTGTTGTGTTTCTGTCGGATTCCTCTGGCTACTCGGGTGGATTCTGGTTGATTCTGGTTGATTTTGCTTCACTGAGTGGCGGTGTGCATCCCGTGATACGCCAGCATGCCCTCTGGGGGCCCTGCCTCAAGCCCTGTGCTTCCCAGGCCTGGAGGAAGGATCGATGGGCAGTTAATGTCAACAGAAAAAATCCATCCATTCCCTGCAGCATATTTTACTCCCAGTTGTGTGACTGGGAGGTAATAAATACACCGCTGGGATAAACATGCACCCCGCTGGCCTGCGGAACTGCCAGGAGAATGATTCCGGCCAGACCCCTCCAACGAAGCGTCGCACTGCCCAGCGTGCGACCAACCTGCATACTACACGCAACGTGTTCAGCTATTAGTATGCAAATTCGGAAAACACAATCATATCTCAAGATGAGCAGAGGAGGCTTGTATGCATATTTAGATGTGCATGAGTCTGCCTGCAATCAAAATGAACGGTAATTATCAAATGTGTCATATTCAAGATTACCTCCACTTCTCATAAAGTGGATCATTTATTACTCACATGGAAGCGTTTTGTTTTATCTATGGGTGCATTTTGTTTTCTAACCCCAAAGGAGAGTTGCAGAATACAGCCGAAGAGTGTCTAAATTTTACGAAACTAAAATATGTCATCGGACGTCTCTTTCAGATCATTAGTATGGGCAAATACACTAATTACAGAGTGCACCCCCCCACACACATGCATGTCTCATAGCTGTTATCCAGCACAGGGCACAGCGAGCCTGGACCAGGGCACAGGGCAGGAAACACCCTGGGTGGACCCTGCCCATCACAAGATGGTACATGCAACAGCCTGTAATTTGCTGAGTTTGTTTGGTTACACTTTACATTACCTGCACCTTATTAAAAGCAGTTAACCTATAACTTACGTGCTTAACTTACAAGTATACTTACATGCTGCATATGAATGTTCTATGAATGCATTATGAATGCATAATGAAGGTCCACTGAATGTTCTACAGATGCACTATGAAGGTGAAGTTATTGCAACTTACTGAGTCAGTGACCCCAGTGTCCTGTGACCCCACACCTCCGGGGGTCTGGGCGTGGAGTTTGCGTGATTTTCCATGTGTCTGTGTGGGTTTCCATCCACAATCCCATAACATGCTGTTTCCGTGAATTAGTAACAATAGTGTGTGAATGGGAGTATGCATGCCCTGAGGGGGACTGGGACTCCGTCCGGGGTGTCCCCTGCCTTGTAGCCTTCAGTTCCTGGGTTCGGATCCAGACTTGCATAAGTGGTGTGGTCAACAGGGTTTTTTTTGTTTGTTTGTTGCAGTCTCTGAATTACAGTACATATAAGGGTAAATATCCATTCATGATGGCCCTCTCTCCCATTATATATACCGTTATAATGGCTGGTATAAGCATTAAGGATGCTTTGCACTGCATTATAATGGTATCTATACTGCATTATAAATTAAAGCTTCATAGAGCATTTTAATGACTATTTTTGACTATGATGTTTTATGACTTGCTATAAATAGTTATGTGAATTTATGAATGTGTTAAAATAAATTCTGAGAGTTTATTAGGCTTTATGGATATGGGCATCATAGAAAGTGTTACTGACAATTCTCAATATCCTCAGTCTCAAAGCAGGTGCTGGTTTTGGAAGCAGAAATGGGGTATTTTCTAGTTTGGGGGCAGAATTAGCCTTTTCTTTTGGGAGGGGGGGGGATTGGCTGCAGAGCAGGTGTATCAGACAATAAGACTCCCTTTCTGGGTCCCCCGTCCTTATCAAACTGGGTTTCTGAGACATGTAACAATTATGGAGCCACAGCTTGGTGCTTATAGGTTTTGGTTATTTTAAAAATCCCCTGTGGGGATACAGATTTAATGAGATCAAGTCCAGATTAAGCTTTCTGCTCTTGGCTATGGCATTTTTATGATGTGATTAAATTTACAGGCATGGGGCGGCAGATCGCAGAACAACATGTTATGTCTTTGCAGGCTCCGACGGGCAGAGCGGGCTGGAGATATTTAAAACTGGCCCGCTCCATTTACGCACTGTGCGTCCAACGCCTCACTTTGAGAGTGATAGGCAGGCAGAGATACAGGATGGCACAGGAATCCGGGCCAGTGGCACCATGCACCTCAGAGCAGCACAGAGCTGAGCGTGGTGCTGCTGTAAGGGCCGCCAGACAGGTTCCTCTGTCTATGCATCTTCACCAAAACAAAAACAGGTTCTGAACCAAAAAAGGGTTCGCATTAAGAAGAAAGAAATTGTTGATTCCTAAATAGGAACCATGATGACATCATGAGTGGGTGTGTCCTATTCTGCCTACAGGCATGGAGGCAAATGTAGGGTCTATAAAGTCCACTCTCTGGTCTCCAGAAGAAACAACATTTTTGGTGTCGATTTGGACGTCAATCGAGTTCCAAAATAAGAAGAGAACTACTAAGAAAAGTGAACTGTATGCTGAATTGGCAGAAGAGTTAACAAAGGTTGGTTATGTGAGGACGCTGTATCAAATGATAATAATCGTCTTGCATCTGCGTGTCACACACAGGGTTGTCCAGAGACCAGAAAGTAATTTTCGTAAAATTACAAATGCTTGCAGGTAAACAATATGGTCTTGCTGGTGTTCCCTACTCTTGATGGTGTTCCCTAATCTTGCTGGTGTTCCCTAATTTTGCTGGTGCTCCCTAATCTTGATGGTGTTCCCTAATCTCGATGGTGTTCCCTACTCTTGCTGGTGCTCCCTAATCTTGCTGGTGTAACCCCACTCTTGCTGGTGTTCCCTAATCTTGCTGGTGTTCCCTAATCTCGATGGTGTTCCCTACTCTTGATGGTGTTCCCTAATCTTGTTGGTGTTCCCTAATCTTGCTGGTGTTCCCTAATCTTGCTGGTGTTCCCTAATCTTGCTGGTGTTCCCTAATCTCGATGGTGTTCCCTACTCTTGATGGTGTTCCCTAATCTTGTTGGTGTTCCCTAATCTTGCTGGTGTTCCCTAATCTTGCTGGTGTTCCCTAATTGAGCAAACGCCTACTCAGCTACACCCACCACTGATGGTGCCGACTGCAGAGACAAAAATTGGTGGAAACACAGGCCAGTTCCTAGTTGGCACCCGGCTCCAAACTGAACTGGTTTGCAAGCCGAATTGGAGCCGGTTCCTTTTCGGTGGAAAAGCGCTTTGTCTGGGAACGATTGACCTGGTTATAAGAGTACAAAGATCAAGGGGGTGATTTGGCTCTCATCAAAACAGGGCTTTTCACCTACAGAATTAATTTCTATTTCATATTCTTTTTGGACTGTTTGATTTGTGTAGTTTTTATTTCACTGGCAACACCAGCCACCTTATTCATGGTCACAGGACAGAATTTAAGAATTAAAGAAATATATAACTTATACATTTCTTATACATTTTTTATAATATATAACTATATAACTATATTGTATGCATGTTTAATACTGTTTGCAGGTTTGCATTAATATGGCCATATGTAATCAATATTATGTATGTATCAAATGAGCTGTTCTTGCAGCATTTTGCGCAGAGAATTACTGCTGAAGTTCTTAGACTGCTGGACTGACCGCAAAGGGAAGAGTGACGTAGATAAGACAGCTGACCTTATAGGATAACTGTATTTTACATTGTTATTCTGCTTACGCTATTTGATCTTTGACGGATCTTATTACCACTTCACAAAGACATATAGAGAGAGATGAACACACCACTGAAGCAGCGACGTTCAGGGGTAGCCAGAATCGGAGCCATAACAGATAGGAGGGGTTTTCACAGGAGGGCACCAAAAGTGGGGGGGGGGGGGTTCCCAACAATACAATTTGCAGATCTTATATTATATGGGACAAGCTGTGATGGATTTGGGGTGCGAATAAAACAAAAAAAAGGCCACTGTCCCCAAGCGTCACTGTTTTATTAAAAAAAGCACAAAAAGAAAAGTTCAAAAAAAGGGAGGGATGTACAGGGACACGTCCTGTTCCCCTGGTGTACAGGGAACAGGGATGTGTCCCATTCCCCTGGGGTACAGGGACACGTCCTGTTCCCCTGGTGTACAGGGAAGTGTCCAGCTCCCCTGGGGTACAGGGGTCCCGTTCCCCTGGTGTACAGGGATGTGTCCCTGGGGTACAAGGATGTGTCCAGCTCTCCTGGTGTACAGGGACGCGTCCAGCTCCCCTGATGTACAGGGACGTGTCCAGCTCCCCTGATGTACAGGGACGCATCCAGCTCCCCTGATGTACAGGGATGTGTCCAGCTCCCTTGGTGTACAGGGATGTGTCCAGTTCCCCTGGTCTACAGGGACGCCTCCAGCTCCCCTGGTGTACAGGGACACGTCTAGCTCCCCTGGTGTACAGGGACGTGTCCAGCTCCCCTGGTGTACAGGGACGCGTCCAGTTCCCCTGGTGTACAGGGATGTGTCCAGTTCCCCTGGTGTACAGGGATGTGTCCAGCTCCCTTGGTGTACAGGGATGTGTCCAGTTCCCCTGGTGTACAGGGACGCCTCCAGCTCCCCTGGTGTACAGGGACACGTCTAGCTCCCCTGGTGTACAGGGATGTGTCCAGCTCCCCTGGTGTACAGGGACGCGTCCAGTTCCCCTGGTGTACAGGGATGCGTCCAGTTCCCCTGATGTATAAGGATGCATCCAGTTCCCCTGGTGTATAGGGATGCGTCCAGTTCCCCTGATGTATAAGGATGCATCCAGTTCCCCTGGTGTATAGGGATGCGTCCAGTTCCCCTGGTGTATAGGGATGCGTCCAGTTCCCCTGATGTATAAGGACGCATCCAGTTCCCCTGGTGTATAGGGATGTGTCCAGTTCCCCTGATGTATAAGGATGCATCCAGTTCCCCTGGTGTATCGGGATGTGTCCAGTTCCCCTTGTGTACACAGCTCCAGCAGACCTACAGGCCACGCAAGCGAGTGCAGATAGCCCCGCCTCCCTGCGTTAGCCAGCGTCTTAAAGGAACATCATTACTATCTCACCCATTACAAGGTGTCAATCAGGGTGGGGTATGGGGTTGGCAGCAATGAAATTGTTGACTGTTCTATATTATCATCTTTTGGTGATTATTTTTGGTTTGGTTTGTCTGTCAGGAAACTAAGTGACTTCCATGGACTGTGGGCTAACCATTGACTCAACCAAAGAAACACTAAAGTTACTTTCACTAAAAGATGCATCACCATTGTGGTGTCTAAATGCCAAATGCTTAATACAAAGGAGATGGTTGGGATGCCTCTCAGTACATTCCGTAAATTTCAAGATGGAAAAGCTATGCATTTTCCCCGTATTTTACTTTGTCAGTTTTCAAATTCTAAATTTAAAGAGAGGAAAACATTTTAAAATTCTGAAGGTGTTGCAAAGAATGTTGGTTTCCTAGGAAGACAATCAGAGATATTAAAATCATTGGTTCGGCAACACCAGGCCAAACTGAACCTGTTCATGTCGGTCTTGCTTTGTGTGTCTTTGATCTCAGATGGGAGCAGGGCTCTGCCCGAGTCCCCATCAAAACCCGCAGAGAAGTTGGAGAAGTTTAAAGGAGCCTTTCGAGTCTTTGGGAATGTTAATTGACTTCAAGGGCTGACTCCAGGCTCGCCTGCAGCGGGGGGCGGCTCAATGGACGGCGCCTGCATCAGAGGGAAGCAGCTTCCCGTCAGTCATGGGAAGCCATCTTTGTACTCAGCCGTCCTCTTCTGCTACAAGCCACCAGCATAAAGTACAGAGAGGCTCAAATTGGCACATAAAAGCACCTCTGACATAAATAATGTACGCTGATGACTTCCTGTTGTTACCAGCCTCCAGATTCGCCGCAGAACACGAGGGCTGGCAGTCAGTGTTGAAAAAATAAATAAGTGACAGACACCAAACACATTTGGATGACGTGGGACTCTGTTGAGAGTTTATTGGTAATTTTCCATCCCCTGTCAGACTCCTCCAAGGGTGATGAATGCAGGTTTTTGCATGTCCAAATAAGTGCTCTCCACATCCACATCCACTCCCCGCCCCACCCCGAATCTGTGGAAGCTCATATACAGAATCCATTGGACCTCTTGGAGTGAGAGGAGCCTCTTTAGTCCTTGCTCGTCCCTCACAAAGCCCACTCCGTTCTCCTCAGGACCTTGCGTTTGTCAAACCCAGTGATAAAGACTCCTGGATTCGGAAATGACTCCTTCCCCAGAATCTCAGCTTACATAATAGCTAATGCAATTTATTCACTTCGTTCTTATAGGTACTGTATATAAACATTACAGAGAGAAACCCTGGATATGAACAAGATCCGTTCCGTAAGTCCGTGCTTAATGGAATTTGTAGGTAAGTTGGAACAGATTCACATGGTTCTTATTAAGCATGGGTCAAGTCAAATGTTCGTCTAAGAATGAAGTATATATTTTACCTGTCTATGCATATAAAAAACTTAAAGAAACACTTCCAAATATACTATGACATCTTAAGCATGACTAATGCCCAAAACAACGCTTAATGAACCATTTGCTGTATTTTCAGACCCCACTAGATGGTGCTGCCTGTTCAAAGAATGGCTCAAGGAGTACAGTACATAATAATAATACAGTAAAAAGAAGAGTAACTATATACACTACCATACTGTACCTTGAGCCGACAAACCACTGAAACCACACAATGTTTTCACGAGCATCACAAAGTAGTGTGTGCACATTTATAGAGAATATTTAACTCGATTTTTAAAATATAATAGGTTCTATGGCCGTCCGTTCATAAGTATCAATTTTCCATAATTTGGATATTCATAATCCGGGGATTGCATGTATGTCTCTTCTAATACCTAATATCTCCTAATAACCTGAAGCCAAAATTGCACTTTGCATGGAAGAAATTATGTTGGAAACCTATAGTGTGTCACAGACTGGTTTAGCTTAATCCCCAGTTGACTCCTATATTGCTCCATGGTAATGGCCCTGATGTGACAGCACCGTCTGCTATGGATCATAAGCCACACTTTCTCCTTTTCTACCGTAACCCACAGCTCATAGTGACAGAATAATTATTATTCAATGTGTCTATGATTGTTCTTAATAAAATACAAAATACTGGTGTGAGGAAATGTATAATTACATTTTAAGTAATTTAATTAAAATACAAGTAATTTGTAATTTGAAAATGCAAAAATACATGTCAAACCGTAACGGTATGCAGTGAATACATGTACCATTACTGCCCGAGTAATGTGCAATATTTACAAAACATACAGCTTGCCCTAATTTTAAATATGTAACATGTATTATAGTGTTAATTGTGAAATTAAAAATAACCTTTGTAACATTAGTTGCATAATGTGAACTCGACAAGCTGGATCTGCATTGGGGGTTGGGGGGGATCCGCAAGGCAGAACCGCGATATCAATGTTCACGATCTCATATCATGGTTTTGGTCTTGGATTCAGAACCTTTAAACCCTTAATTTATACCCAGAGTTTCCCACAGAATCAGTGGTGGTGGCTGACAGGGGGGACGGTGTGTGCATGTGCACACTCAAGGAGGCACCCCAAAGCTCTCTTAAATTAATCAACATAATGCATGAATTTCCCACTTTGTCTTACAGTAGGGTTCTGAACTTAAACAAACTCGAAGAATCACAAATCTGTTCTAAGGAGACTGATGTATTAGTACCCAAGTCCAATAAAATACGGAATTTCATTTGTATTCGTGCGATTTCCGCCTGCTGGAAAAGACTACAAACTACAAGGCGATATAGTCTTAGCGAGAAACGCTACTTGCACAAAAAAACACCTACCCAAGTGAACGATAGTGACGTCTGATTCATGAACTAATCATTCTTTTGAACCATTTTTTTTTTCAGGGAATCAGTGGAACTGGTTTTCAAATATAAAAGAATTTAACATCCACGTATTGCTCAGGTCGAAGTCTTAGATTCTAAAAATCTAAAAAACTTTTGACAAATTATATGAAACCACCGCAACATTTTTAATTCACTTAAAATATATTTGCTTTTCGTAGCCTTGTTGCCTTCAGTACCCTGCTGCATACCATAATCCGTTGTATTTGTGCTGTGTGTATGCCCCCCATGGGGACTGTGGCTCACTGCTCACAACTAATGGCCAAAACAATGAACCAAATAATGAACCATTTGCTGTATTTTCTGACCCCACTAGATGGTGCTGTCTGCTCCAAAAATGGATCAAAACATACCCCAAAGCAACATTTAGTCAGAAAATACATCAAATGGTTCATGAGACGTTGTTGTAGCCATCACTACTCCTGACATGCTGCAAGTTATCGAGTTCAGCACGTTCGGTTGAAGCTGTTATTATGCATTTCTCGTGAAACTCATAAGATCCATAGGAGATGTTTATGGTATAATGATGAAAATTCATAAAATGACAGAAAATAAATGCATAAAATGTCATTTAATTATTAAATTAAAATTTTAAACATTTTAAATACATAAAATACAATCTCTCAAAGTATTTTGTTGCATATTATATCAGATTTTTTTTCAATTGAGCAAAATACAAATCACAAAATCCCTAAACGTTATCAAATTACTATTTTAAATACATTGAAATACTGTCCAACTCTGCTTAACATATGAATTAAAATGTCTGCCCATAACATACAGAACTTTTCAGCAGCTGGAAATCTGGACTTGTTATTAGCTATATGGTGCTGGATTGGCGAGCAGGTGACACTTATTATACACTTAGACTTTTATTTACTAATCCATTAAAAGCCAAGCGCAAAGAAGTTAATTACATGGCCATAAAATCCCAACACCCTGCAGTTCTCCTGCTCGCTGATGCATGTATGTCTGTGACGGCTCACAGCAGTGCAGCAATATTACAGAGGCTCTGCTGCATGCGCATGGCTGTAAGCAATGCGTCTTGAAGGCACACTGCATCAATCTGCCAACAGAAATAGAGCAGGGTTGTTCACCACCTGCAAAACGGGCACTGTATGGAAACACAGCCATGACCCTTTAAGGTTATTTCCATGACGGAAAAGTATCAATTTCTTCCCCTCTATTTTGTTTGGCCTTAAATCCTCCTTTTCGGTGGAGTCATGCACTAAATATAAAGGCTCATTATATCGCTCTATGACGAGATTCTTAGCAAGAGTATGAATCCTGCAGG
>JAODKM010000040.1:17372661-17398887 GCA_026780845.1 Petrocephalus sullivani | reverse complement strand
GAAGACTCATTTGAGTACTGATTCTGAACAAGCCAAATATGTGTTAAACATCTATGGGGGCTGAGCCCCCCTTAAATCAAAATCCTTGAAATGCCCCTGGGTATAGTGTGTAAAAGTCACTCTGTTAACTGCAGAGTTCCAAACTCCCTCTGGCATTAACCCCAGCACAAAAACTGTGCACCATGAGCTTCATGGATTGGGCGTCCATGGCCGAGCAGCTGCATCAAGTCTCACATCACAAATTGCAACGCCAAGCGTCTGATGGGCGAGTCTGGGTTTGGCGGATCCCAGGAGATTATTATTGCCTGACTGCATTGTGCCAAGTGTAACGTTTGGTGGAGGAGGGATAATGGTGTGGGGTTGTTTTTCAGGGGCTGGGCTAGGGCCCCTAGCTCCAGTGAAGGAGACTCTGAATGCTTCGGCGTACCAAGGCATTTTGGACAATTCTATGCTTCCAACGGTTTGGGGAAGGAAATCATGTTCCAGCATGACTGTGCCCCAGTGCACAAAGCAAGGTCCAGAAAGACAGGGTCCCAGAAGAGTGGCAGCTGTTATAACTGCAAAGGGGGGACCAGCTCCATATTGATGCCTATGGATTTATAATGGACTGTCATAAAGTTCCTGTAGGTGTATTGGCCAGGTGTCCCAATACTTTTGACCATATAGTGTATGTATTTATGACCATTATGGGCAATGTGTGTTATTAATGAATGTTTAGGTGTGGGACCTTCTGGTCATGTTGTTCAGTTGCATAAAGGGATTTGCGTGCACCATGGCAAAAGGTACTTTCCGCACTCTGTTTCTATTTATAATGGTCTCTTCCATATCTAAAACTTAATAAGGCTCCTCTGTAGAGATGTGGTTGCTAACGTCATTATAATACTGAGTCAATAGATTTTTAATTACAGCTATTAAGTGGTGGCTGGTCACACACTAATGGTCATTTATACTTACATTATCTGCTGATTCCATGCTGTTCTTTAGGCCAGTTACTTTAGCACGACTGTAGTAGCCTTAAAAGAGCATTTTGATGAAGACCATTCATCTCAAAATCAGCAGGAAGAGGTTGAACTTGGCAATGAGGTTCTGGACTTGGAATCTATTTGTAATAAATGGCAGTAAAAAGATAAGAATGTATTGCTGCTGTAACATGTATGTATGATTTTGTTAGCACCACCTTTACTTACTTGCACCGCATTTACTATCCTTGCACTTTGTCCGTCCTGCACAAGTCTGTGCACTATGTATTTACTGCAGATTGCACAGGACTTTCCCCTGGGATCAAAGAAGTTAATCTGTTGTCACTTTAAGGCATTAATTAGCATATCCAGAATACTGGAGCATAAAACATTCATTGGTCAGACACTGTTTACTCCGGTGGAAGTCTTCTGGGGTTGCTGCAGTATGTTCCTCTGGGTGACTGATATTTTTGGAAACTGTTTTGCCTGCTAGGTCTTTCGGTCCTTTCTGTAGCAGGTTCTACCTGTAATAAATGCATCGTTTTCAAACCACTGCCACAGCTGAGATGTTTTCACTTAAGCAGGATGCAGAATTAACCTGGGCCACCCATCTCCTGAGCATGGAACTTGTGCTCCTGGGTGTTCATGGGAGGCTGAGATTCTCATTCTCTTCCCAGTTCCTCTGCTTCTGGTCTCTCCATCCACGTACCCCCTCTCCCCCAGCTCTGGTATTCCCAGAAGCATTGCCGGTGCCTGACAGTGTCGAGATGGACACCCCCACGTCAGCTGGAGCAGTGCTGCACGAAGCGTGAGCAGAATGATGCTCTACTGACACCTGGGATCTCCCAAAAGCTAACCCCTGAGCCTGTCTGCGGAACAGGAATGAAGGTGATTGGTCCGCTACCGAGGCTCCTCAGTCGCAACGATGAACAGAGCTTAAGTCAATAAATGTACTCTTTCTGATTTATATGTTTTGTGTTTTTGTCTATCCCAGTCTAAATCATATGAACATTTAAGAAGCTAATTGAATGCCCTCCTCTAACAGCCTGGTCTGAGAGGGGGGTCTGGGTCCTGTCCCTCAACCATACCTCACCTCAACCATAAGTAATCAATCAGAATACTAGACTTTTGGTATTTTTACATTTTTGATGGCATCCATGGATTTTTATAAAATTAAGTCTGAAGTAGTGAGGACCGAAAAAATGTCCTCACTAGTCACAGATTTGCTATACTTGTGAAGTCCTTGGGTCACACACACACACACACACACGTTTGTATTCATATCTTTGTGGGGTCCATTCATTTCTATGGGCATAACCTTAACCCTAACTATGATAACCCTAACCCTTACCCAACTTTAACCGTTACCATATCTAACCAAACAAAATTCTTTTGACGTATACAGGTTTTGGACATTAGACAAACCCACCGTGGCGTATACATGCCCACAGACACAGACACACCGCGAGAAGGCAGGTCACAGCCGCCAGTCCTGGAGGCAAAAGGCAGCACTGCCACAGTCAGCCACCGTATCTGCATCATTTATTCCAAACAGGTTCCATTCATTGGAGTAGACAGCACACGCCCAGCCGAGCGCAGCGGGTGGCCGGCTAGCGCACACGCCAATCCCAAAGCTTGCCGTTTGCGTGTGTGTGTGTGCACGCTGCGGAGTACCTCAAGCAAAGTAAGCCAGACAACACCCAGGCACCGGAACTGCGCAGCTGCGGGCGTCAGTATCCGTCCGGAACCGAAAAAGTCCAAATCTCCACTCGACTAATTCATTACACTGAAGGCCAAAACAAACTAGGAGAGACCTACAGGTAGTTGGGGTGCATAACATAAGCATATGGCAAACAAAACATAGATATGGCATGAATCTCGCCGAAGTCTGATGAACATAAAGAAAATCTTTCTGACATTTGCGGGAAGCAAGGAAGCCCCCCCGCCCCAGCACAAACATAACGATTTTGCAGAGTTTTTGAAAGCATTGACAAGCTAAGCCGTTTTTAGTTTCAGCATTGATTTCCTGTACAGCAAAGCGAAAAAAAACAGGCTATTCGGGTTAACCGGAACGGGATGCATCCTTCATACCTCCATAGATTTAGTGCTGTGGATTCCATGGGCTGCTATGAAAAACCTGCACGTCACACTGATTTCCTGGCAAAAAGGAGACTTTGAAACCCACTCACTCTGGGCCTGACATGCACGTGCCGCACTGCAGCAATTAAGAGCCCATTTGTGGTGTTTTATGGGTTTTATTTCTGTACAGTTGTAGGGAGAGGGCACAAAGCACTGTGAGGCTCATGGCACACTTTCCAAGATGCTGCTGCGTTCGTCCCTGCAGAGAGGACCGGGCCTTCCCAGATGTCCTTTCACCCTTGTTCTTACACAGGTAATCATGCAATGGTGCTGGATCCTGATTGGCTGGATCTTGTGCTAATCAAAGAAACACTGTGGCCATTGGACCAGGTTACTTGAATAGGCCCCCCATTGTTTTTTTTTTGTTTTTTTGTTTTTCCCCAAGCTTATAAATGAACCACGCGCAAAATGTTCAGTGGACGGTGTCCCGAAATCCCAGACCCCCTTCATCCGGCCTTCCTTCCGCGGTGTCCAGCTCACTCGGCCACCTCCACACCGCCCGAGGTCAGAGTGAGCCCGTCTCCCGTCTTGTCTTCCTTCACGGTCGTTAGCGCCTCCGTCATACTCAGCGGCGCATTACGCGTCCCGACGGCAGCAGCGGCTCGCGCGTCTCCGGCGAAAGAACTCGAGTGTCGCGCGTTTAAACAGAAACAAAAAAAGAAAAACGACACATTTCTCCTTCGCACAAAAGTTACGCTACGACCGTAAGTATTTCCATAGATATTTCCAGTTACGCTAATGCTGATGTATACAAAATAAATAACGGAACGAAACGAGTCCCCCGCATGGTAAATATTCACAGCAGCCGAGCTGAACACAAAGAGGGAAACGGCCCGCGGACACTCACGTCACCTAATACTTACAGATTCCACGCGTCCCCGGTGTCGGCACACGTACATTAAATGCAGGAGATTTGTACAAAAATTACAGCAGCGCGTTTCCAACACGGACGGGACGCCAAGGAGCCGGCTCGTCCCCGGGGGGGGTGCCGTGCAGCTCACACTGCAGAGTCATGCGCCGTCTTGGACTGCAGGCCCTTGGAGCGGCTGACGAAGGGGTAGGTGGTGCACAGGCAGCCCGAGGCCACCGTCAGGCCCAGGCTGACCCAGGCACAGAAGATGGACCAGCTGTAGCCGTGGTCCACGTCACCGGGCAGCCCGTAGATGAAGGGCGGGTTTCGGGACAGGTCGTAGGAGACGCTGGCCGCGTAGGTGCACAGGGAGATGGTGCAGAAGATGCCTGCGCCGCAGAAAGCCACCGTCTGTCAGGTCATTTTTATTCAGCGTCGCCAGATTTATTTTCATGACTGCGTATATATATTTAACACTGGATCCGCATTGATTTGATAAAACTTGATCTGGTCATTTCATATCTGTAAGGTATGCTACACCACTACTAGAGTTACATGTAATTCCAGCAGCTAGAGATGATCAGAAATTGCTGCTCAATCCAGAGTATTTGATGGCTTAAACATTCGGAGGCAAGGCACTATAAAGTGAGTGAGCTGAAGGTGATTAATTGTCACACCACAGTGTGCAACAACGAAATGTGTCCTTTGCATGTAACCCATGTGACATTGTGACACAGCACGGGGCAGCTATGTGAGTGCTTGGGGACAGTACCCTGCTCAGGGTACCTCAGTGGTATGTGTGGGTCGGGGACTCGAACCAGCAATCTTTCGATTACACGGCTGCTTCCCTAATCACTACACCACCTGCCTGCCCCAAGATGGCAGAGTGAGGGAGGGAGGGAGAGTGAGTGTGTGTGTTTGTGTGTGTGTGTGTGTGAGAGTGAGGGAGGGAGGGAAGGAGAGTGAGTGAGCGAGGGAGGGAGTGTAAGTGAGTTAATGAGTGAGTGTAAATGAGGGAGTGAGGTAGAGTGAGTGAGGGAGAGTGAAAGTGAGTGTGTGTGTGTGTGTGTGAGGGAGAGTGTGAGTGAGAGTGAGTGAGGGAGAATGAGTGTGTGTGAGTGAAGGAGAGAGTGAGTGTGTGTGTGAGGGAGAGTGTGTGTGTGTGTGTGAGTGAGGGAGAGTGGGAGAGTGAGGGAGAATGAGTGTGTGTGTGTGTGTGTGAGTGAAGGAGAGTGAGAGTGAGTGAGTGTGAGTGGGAGTGAGTGAGGGAGAGTGTGTGTGTGAGAGAGAGTGAGGGTGTGAGTAAGTTTATGAGTGTGTGTGTGTGATTGAGGGAGAGTGTGTGAGTGAGTGTGTGAGGGAGGGAGAGTGGGAGGGAGGGAGAATGAGTGTGTGTGAGTGAGTGAGAGTGAGTGAGTGTGTGTGTGATTGAGGGAGAGTGAGTGTGTGTGTGTGAGTGAGTGAGAGAGAGTGTGTGAGTGAGAGAGAGTGAGTGTGTGAGTGAGTGATTAATGATGATACACTACTGTTGAAAAGTTTGGGGTCAGTTACAAATTTCCTTTTTTCCAAAAGAAAAGTCATTTTTCCCATAAAAACGAGTGATTCAGAAATAAAGTGTATTCGTTGTTAATGTTGTAAATGACTATTGTAGCTGGAAATTGCTGATTTTAATGTAATATTTACACTGGCGTACAGAGGCCCACCATCAGTCCTGTGTTTCAGTGGCATGCTGTGTTTGCTAATCAAAGTTAATCTTTTTAAAAGGCAAATTTGATCATTAGAAACCCATTTTGAAATTATGTTGGCACAGCTGAAAACTACTGTGTTGGTTAAAGGAGCAATAAAACTGGCCCTTTTTAGGTTAGTTGAGTATCTGGAGCATCAGCAGCTTTGGGTTCGACTGAAGGCACAAAATAGCCAGAAACAAAGAACTATCTTCAGAATCGCATCAGTCATTTCTTGTTCTGAGAAATGAAGGCTACTCCGTGGGACATTTCTAAGTGACCACAAACTTTTGAACGGTAGTGTACTTCACGTGAGTCTCTGTATCTTGCAGACTCCAGCCGAGTGCATGCCCCGAGCCCGTGTGAGAAGAGTGGGAGACTGGCCCACCTGCCATGAGGAAGAGCAAGCCGGACACATGCTGGGTGAGGCTCTCCTCCCAGAAGAAGCTGACGGTGGCCACGATGCAGCCGCACAGCAGGACAGCGGCCGCCATGCCCAGGAAGCCAGCAGTGATCCTGCGTAGATCTGCAGGGGGAGACCGGCACCCAGAGTGCGGTGAGGGCAGGCCCCAAAAGCAATGAAGCGGCAGTGACATCACTCTGCCGACCCAGGCTTTGTACCAGCAACCTTCTGACTGCAGGGACAGAATCCAAGCCTACAGAAATACACATCATCACCCTTAATAGCTGCACAGTGTTTGGACCAGCACTTGAATGGCTAGACCAGCAATAAATACCTGTGTAGATCTGCGAGACTAGACCGGCACTTAATACCAATGTAGATCTGTGGGACTAGACCAGCACTAAATACCTGTGTAGATCTGCGAGACTAGACCGGCACTAAATACCAATGTAGATCTGTGGGACTAGACCAGCACTAAATACCTGTGCAGATCTGTGGGACTAGACCAGCACTAAATACCTCTGTAGATCTGTGGAACTAGACCAGCACTAAATATCTGTGAAGATCTGTGGGACTAAACCAGCAGTAAATACCATGGGATACGACTAGCAGGACCAGATTAACACTAAATTGAATTGAATTGCATTTGTATAGTGCATTTTCACAGCATTACATTGTCCCAAAGCACTTTACATTACCCATGCTTAAAGTCCCCAGTGAACAAGCCACAGGTGACAGTGGTGAGGAAACACTCCCTTAGAGAAAGGAACCTTGGGAGGAACCAGATTCAAGGGGGAAGCCCATCCTCCAGGGGCCGGCAGAGGAAGTCAAATGAACACGATGGCAAAATTCTGATTTACACTGCCCAAATTTTAAATGCGGGGCAGGCAGGTGCTGACATAGATCCATGGGAGTAGATCAGCCCCAAGGCTGTATGTGCATTGCTTTTTTCCCTTTCCTTTTGTATAACTGTTTGCATTGTAAAGAGTCCTTAAGTATGAGAAAGGCACTATATAAATAAAAAATATTATTATTATTAAGACCAGATCAACAAAAAAATATCTCTGTAAATTCATGGCAGAATCAGATTAACACTAAATTCTTCTGTACATCCACTGGACTAAAACAATAGGACCAAATCAACATTAAATACCAGCACAGATTTTACAGACCAGACTAAAACTAAATACCTTGTGTAGATCCTGTGGACCAGACCAACGCTACATTCCCACTGAGACCTGGATGAGCAGTCCAGCAGAAAATTGGCACAGACATAAATTGTAATTAGCCTCACCAGATGGAAGAATAGTACTCTAGGCCCCAAGGAATTCCATGGCGGACAGCTTTGCGATCCTCAGTAAGCAAACTCAGTTTCCTAAGCAGGAATATCCAGCTGTACACATTTCAGGAGCTATGCAGGCAGCTTTGGATAAGAATCTAGAACCACATTAATAGCAAATGGCAATAATTATAGTTAGGATAAAGGCATGATTCCAAATAGGTGATTATCACATAATAAACAAGCATATATGCCTATAACAGTAAAAGAGGCTTATTTCCATTGACATTGCAATACCAGGTAAGGGAACCTGCAGAGAAGGGATACAGATTAATATCCTGCTAGAGATGTTACCATCAGCAGAGCTGAGCTTCCTGCCACTGGGCTTTTATGTAAAGTTCAAATAAAATACAGACATATTGATGCTAGACAGTGAGGTGGGATTGTGTGTCTGCGATCAGTCGTTCGCTGGGGCGAATCCCCGGGTTATCTCTAGAGGGTCACCGCTCCGATATTGGGGATCGGAAGCCGCACCAATCCATACCTAATTAGACGGATCGGGTATCGGCCATATGCGACTGACCCATTTCCGATACTTCGTTTTCGACGGCCTGTAAAAAGATAGCTCCTATTTCTCGTTAAATCGATTTATACAATCGATGACACGACATCTCTTTGCCATTTTAGATGTGCTCCAGACATCTGTGGACCCTTTTAAATCGCTTTTAAATCAAGTCCTTTATATTCGCTAATGCTTTGGGTTAGTACTGCACTTTACTGTGCCGCGTTTTCGTAAACGTTTGCATTTTATATTTTGTTTTTATTTGTATTTTATATAATTCTATTATTTTGTATTCTATTTTATCATATTCTATTTTTCTTTATTCTATGTTCTATTTTTTTTTATGTCATGCACTTTGTCATATTTTAGTATTTCGTTGTAAAGCACTCTGGGTTGCCTCTGGTACGAAAGGCACTATATAAAGCGCCCATTTGCCACTCAGCGGGTGCGAGCGCCCGCCGTGACGTCACGTGAGAGCATCAGATAAGACCTAGGGTGCCGATGGCTGGGGCGAGCTGCACGCCCGCAAAGCAAACCAGCAGACATGTCTGCGATCTGGAGGTATTTCACACTCGAAACCACAACCAGCAGCGCGGCGATCTGCAATCTCTGCAAGAGCAAAGTTTCCAGGGGTGGCAGTAGCGTGGCGGTGCACAACACGACCAATCTAATCAAGCACCTAAAAAACCATCACACCCAGGAGCACGAGGAGTTCAGGCAAGCCAAGCAGAAGAAAGAGGACGAGTCAAAGAAGCAGATGGCCGGGGCGCTTAGTCGGCACGAAAAACTTCCAAAGAGTAGCCTAAAGGCTGCGAAAATAACAGAAAGGGTGCTAGAATTCGTTGTCCTGGGCGATCAGCCCCTGTCCGTCGTAGACAACGTGGGGTTTCGGCGCTTGGTGGAATGCCTGGAGCCACGGTACAGTTTACCATCTCGTAAATACATCTGCGAGACGGCTTTGCCCGGGCTGCACTCGGGGGTGACGGCGCTCGTCGCCGAGCGGGTCGGGGGCGCGCAGGCGGTGAGCCTCAGCGCGGGGGTCTGGAGCTCGGACTTGCGTCCGGTGTCCCTCCTAAGCTTGACGGCGCACTGGCTGAGCCCGCAGACCTACGAGTGCCAGAGCGCGCTGCTACAGGTGCGGGAGCTCCGCGGAGCGCAGCGCGGCGCCCCCGTCTCCGCCGCGATCGGGGACCTGCTGGCCGGCTGGAAGATCCCGCTAAGCAAGGTGCACGCCATAGTGCGTGGCGGCGCGAGTGATGCGGAAAGGGCGCAGGGCCACCTGGGGGTCGCCGGCTTGGGCTGCTTTGCGCACTCGCTGCAGCTGGTGGTGCAGGAGGGGCTGCTGGCGCAGCCAGGTGTAAGAGACGCTGTTTCCACTGGGAGGGACATTGTGGAGCATTTTAAGCATTCGCCACTCGCGTGCGCTCGCCTGGAGGATATTCAGGCTGAACTGCAAATGCCTCGCAAACGCTTAAAGCAAGATGTAAAGACGAGGTGGGACAGTACGCACCAGATGATCGGGAGCCTCCTGGAGCAGAAGAGACCCCTCTGTGCTTATGCCGCTGAGCACAAGCTGCAGGTGACACTTACTACCAGCCAGTGGGCACTACTGGAGAAGGCGGGGGACATACTGGCCCCGTTTGAGGAGCTGAGCAGAAGCACGAGCTCGGCGGCCTCCACCGCAGCTGATGTTATTCCAGCTGTTACCGTCCTGGAGCGCCTGCTGTCCCGGCAGGACCATCCCGACGCCGCGGCCAAAGCTACGAGAACTGCGCTGCTGCAGGCTGTCAGCAGACGGTTCGGCCACGTCCAGGACGAGCCGCTTTACGCGGTCGCCACTTTACTCGATCCACGATACAAGGACCGGTGAGACTAAAGCTCAAAGTGTGCTTTTTCATCAAAAAAAAAATAAAGCCATAATTTATGCACCATTGCAAAAGAAAAATATGCATTGCAAAGAAATTGTAAACGATGCACAGTAGTCAGATTATTATGGTAAATGCATAAAGCCAAAAAATGCATATTAAAAACGAAAGGTAGGCTATGCCATTGTTTAATCCGATACACTTTTTTGTAAAATTCAGGTCAACTTCTCCTCACAGTCCGCTAGTTATATGTTCTGTCCGTGCGCCGAAAAAGAGGATGTTCGTAGGCAGCCCCAGCTCTGTGAACGGGGGGGATAAACAACAACACTGCCAATCAGCAGCAGGGGGCGCTCACGCTCGGGTAAAGGACAGGGGGAGGAGCTACGGGGGAGGGGAAAGGATAAGGGGGCGTGGCTTTGGAGGAACGCCCGAAGAGGGGGTGGGAATTTCGGACGAATTCCTTAAAAATATGCCCTTTCTCCAAAATCGCACATCCTAGCTTAAAAACAAATAATATTTTGTTTGCATGTGAATTAAATGCGGTAACAAGCTATAAAATAAAAATGAATGAAATCCTTTGAATAGTTTGTGTTGTGCTCTGTCCGTTTGCTTAGATACTTCACGCGAAAGGAGGCGGCCAGGTCTGCGAAGGATGCTCTTACACGGGAGATGGAGAAGACGCAGGAATCGCTGCAGAGGACGTCGGCTGCAGCGGGAGAGCCAGCAGCTAAGCATCTCTGTGTGGAAGCGCCAGGGCCAGAGCCGGGTACCAGTGCGGGCAAGTGCAGCTTAGGCAGTCTGTTTGAAGAAATTCTGGAGGAGCACGAAGAGCCGGCGGCGGGGAGAAGCATCACCAGCCCCTCGAGTCAGATCCACACGTATCTGGCAGAGCAGACGATTCCCCGCTCCGACAGCCCATCCCAGTACTGGAGGACCAACCAGCACCGGTTCCCAGTCCTGGCTGCGGCCGCTGTCAGATTCCTCTGCGCCCCTTCCACCAGTGTGGAATGTGAAAGAGTGTTTAGCACAGTCTCCAAAATTGTGGATGACAACGGGAGCCCACTAAGTGGCGACGCAGCAGAAATGCTGCTCTTCCTAAAAGCAAACTTACCCTTGGCGCTGCAGTGAGCCTGGACCTGAGTGAGAATGCCATCATGTTCCATCTACTGGTTTGCCGCGGACATCTGCTTTGTTGCTGCCGCAACCTTGTTCTAAGCTCTTGAACTGTTCAGTATTCCAACATTTTTGTTTTAAGAAAATGTCTTTGCACAATAGCAGCACTGCACTGTAAAAAATCCGTAAAAAGCGTTTACTGGTATTTTTCTGCCAGGACATTATCCGTTTTCGTACGGATTGTTTATTTATTTATTGTTAAATTTACAGACATTAGCGGGTCTACTCGCTCCCACAATGCAACGCGGAATTCAAATTAAAGGGTAAAACACCCGTGAACAATTTATACAGAAAATTCCTTCATATTAACACGGTACATTAAACTTACAGTGTACTTGTAATGTCTTGGATTATTCATTTGGAATATTTAATTGGGGTGCACTTTATTTATTTACTTTCAATGTGTTTTGTACACTTTGAGTGCAATTTATTTATTTACTGTGTTTGTGAGTTTTACCAAGTATGGAATGTTTTAGCATTTTATTTGCAATTCATGTTTTCTTTAAATAGCCGTTTTTCACAACATTTCCTGCAAATGTTTCTAGTAACCTAATAAAAGTTGTTTTGACTTTTTTTTTTTCATTTGTGTTTACTAGTTTAAAAAAGAGCTCTGGTATCTGTACTCATACCAGCTAATACCCAGTGTTCAGGTATCGGGACTGAAAAAGTTGGGATCGGTGCAGTTATTTTGCCGTGCATGTACGACATCTTGGATGAAAGTTTTGACTAATGCACTAAATGAATAAAAATGTAAATAAGTTCTAAAGAATAGAAAAACAATCAATTTTCCACAAGTACTCATGCAGCTCACTGTTGAGGAAGTCCCAGAGCATATAGAAAGCATAGGAGATGAGCCTGGGGAAGCCATGGACAGGATGTTCATTCATCACAGAGCACCCACACACACAGATTTCTATTCATATATTGGTGGGGATAAATATACATATATATACACACACACCTTATATACACCTTAGGTGTGCATATATATTTCTGCCCACCTGGAAAAAAACCTCCCCCTCAATGCATGAAAATGAATTAATCATTTTATATAATCCCCCCTCCTCCACAGCTCTCATATACCAAAGTTTCCACAAGTGACCCACTAATGTAACGGTACTGAGACAGATGTTCTAGGACACAATACCTAACATTAACATTATTCACTAAAATATAAATCACACATCATACGTCTGCGCTTGTGAAATATAAATCAGGGAACACATCAAACGGTCGTGTCAGTTTAAACGTGTTCAGTTTTAGCTGGAAGGAGGTCTTCTGGGACCACCAGGCTAAGGTCTGCAAACCGCTTCTGCAATCTGCAGAATGTACTTTATTTGAGCCCTGTTGTTGTTTTTTTTTCTTTTCTTTTCTTTTATGATTCGAATTTGGCCACATTTTACGCACAGATTTACAGTACCGGGACACGGGTAGCACAGAGCACAAAGCTGGGTACCTCCCGGCGGGGACACAGTAACGCAGGCGATCACACACGTGGCTGTTTAGAACCTGCAGCCCTGGATTTATGAGCCTCAAATTCGGCGCCACATTTTGCTATAACTGAAATCTGCTGCGGGAATCAAATACACACTATGTAACGTCCGTTTACAAAATGCTTGGTCTTGCTGTGACTGACGCAACCACGTTGCTTATCGCTTTACTTACGAAGGAGATGCCATTCATCCTGCTGGATGGTCCTGGTCAGGTTCAGCGGGATGTTCCGGAGCCGGATGGGCTGGGAGAAGTGGTACTTGACGGTCGTGCATTGCTGTGCAATACCTGCACAGAGACAGGCGGCATGCTGTGCGATTCATCTGCGCAAACCGCGGACTGCTTAATATAATGCAGTGACTTGTACTACAAGGGAGACGCTAAGCATTTGAACAAAGCAAATATTACTGAGATGTGTGTGAATGGACATCTTGAGCATACAATCTTTCTTCGCTAGGTGGCAGTCTAGGTATATTCTAGGCATAAAAAAGATGCATTGCATATTTCTGCAATAAAATGGACCTGTCTGTAAAGTAACGATGCTTATTATGTCTAATAAATATAATTGCTTGCTATATTTCATGTCAATATAATGAAAGCATGACACTTTATGTAAAAAAAAAAACTTATACAGTGCTAAAGCAATTACTGTAAGGTCTACTAAAAAGTATGATTTGTTATAAATTTTACATATGTTCAATTTCACTGTCCTTTGCAGCGTTTTGGCTCCGTTTCAGAGCCACGTTTCCATTACATTAATCTCCGTCTAGCAGAAATAGAACGTTAATAAATATGCAAAACGCGCAATGTCCGCCATAATTATCCGGTGGGGTGGCTCCTTTGTTTCCAGCAGGGATGGACAGATCGCTAGACAGATGGATAATATTTAGTGATGTCTGCGTGGATCCTTTGTTTACTAAGCGACTTTAGAGGGAAAGTGCCGAAGGTCCGTATGTTACGCAACGCTTCCTCTGTCTTAAATACGACCAGCGGGCGCTCCCGCTTTCATCTGACTTCGCTGCTTTTGTTTTTATTATTAATCAATTTTTATACTGCCTGAGAAAACATGCATGCATACATACATACACCCCCTTTCCCTCCGATTTGCGGGGCGCGCTGAGTATGGTCCTAGAGGCATCCATTTGGAAAGGGCGCTGTAGAAACCCATTAACATCTCTAATGGATTATATAAGCCGACCATATCATATCCATAAGCAAGTCAGCGTGAACGTTATATGTAGTTATTGGTTAGGCTTCACAGCAGGGATTTAAAGCTGACTGTAGGGTTCCAAATAGCACAACTAGTGAATGCAGCAATGCCTGACGCTGTGCTATAACCAGCCACATTGCATTAACTAACCAGACCAAATTGAATATGTTGTGTTTATGAAGTTGTCGTCCTAACATTTTTTTTAAATTATATTTGAAAAGTATAGTTGCAATTTATAATTAATCTAAGACGTGAAGCATTGTGATGTTCAGACGTTTATGCAAGGCAAGAACTGTTGCAGTTTTTGGGTCGCGCTGCAATGCATCAGGGCGTTAAGTGAGTTAATTGGCGTTAACGTTGTACTGTATTATTGATGCATTATGCGTGGCCATATCTCGGCTGTCCAGGCTTACAACTCTCTCTGAATTGTTATTAGCGCTTTGACTGTTCTTTGTGAATCCGTCTATAAAAAAACACACTACACTGTAATGCCTGCGGAAGCATTCACAAGCGAATAATCCAAATTCTAAGGGTTACTTAATTTAGTGTAAATAACTAATTGCATAAATTGCAGACTAAAACAAGGCATAGCAAGTCACCCGAGCGGAGATTTTTGAGAATGTTGTCCGAGCGACAATCATATCATTTGTTTATTCTACTGTTTCATCACTTGGCAGCTATGAATTATTTTCTTACAGAATCAGCCCAGGTAAGGTCGCGTAGGTTCACAAACGGGATCATCAATCAATATAGTCCATGCTTCCAGGAAACGATCTAACATTATAATATATATATATATATATATATATATATATACACACACATATACATATATATGATATTTCATTTAAATACAGCCAAATATGACCGCGAGTTATAAGATAAACTTTTCTATCCTTTGTGCTGACTTCTTGGGGCACGTTAAATAAGACATTTATCTGCCAAAGCTCAAAGTGTGATGTTGCCAGGTATCTCAACTCATTTCGGAGGGTTCCCTTGGGTTCCAACTGTCAAAGTAGCGCCTCGCAGCTTATAAAGTCACCTTACCTTTTACTATGAGCTTATCAATATCCCGATCCATGCCAAGGTAATAGCATTTCCTCCAGAGTCCCGCATATGTGGAGAACAGCGGGCGGCCACATTCCGTTTCCAAAATCCCCATCCCTAGGATTGACCTCCAGTTCTCCAGAAGCTCTTCCTCCCTGCTCCCGACGTGGATGGGCTTCAGCAGTGCGGGGTTCCGCCGTGAGCTGCTGCTGTCCACCAGAGGCAGGTGGTAAATCGGCATGTCCCTGTTCTTCTGGTCATTAGAATCCGGCCCATGTAGGTCGCAGTTCTCCTTGTGCCTCCTGGTGTCCGTCTCGTACCAGTGGTCAGTGAAGATCGCGGTGATCAGCAGAATAAACGACAGGATGCTCGTTGTCAGGCTGATCGCAGTTACCAGCGTCGGCTTTTCCATATTTCAAACATCAGAGCTGTATCGTCGCCCCGTTCAGCGCCCGTCGCCCCGGTGATCGAGCATCCTTTATCCTTTGCCCGGTGACTGCGATCCCGCTGGAACAGTTATGTCCTCTGCCAAGGACTGAGCCGACGTGGTGCCGGAGGCTGTTAAGCGAGGCAGGTGCTGGGATTCTGGCTGCGAATCACTCACGCAGGAGCGCCGCGTTTTCCATGTGACACCCTACCTGGGCAAGTGTTATCATGCAGTCCTCTGCAAACGACGGTCCATCCCTCCCCCCCCCCGCAGCCGGCTGCCGATGACTAGCGCACGGTGTCACCCGGAGGGGAATGTTGGTGCTGTCCTCCTCTTACGGCACCAGCCTTTGCAATGGGTGTGTCGCCCAGAGAAAGACGAGATCCCACAGTTATGCCGCGATGCTTAAACCCAATGAGAAGGCAGACTCGTCTCACCCCTGTACTTTATTAGGACACACCGCAGTCAGCCTTAATGGCAATATAACGTCGCAGAATAAACTTTATACATTTATCATCGCAACGCGAATTATGTTTCGACACTAAATCCAAATGAACTAAACAATATAATCATACATATAATTAAAAGTGAGAATTATTGCAGACTTGAAATTTAGAATTCGATTAATTCTAATTAGTCGTTATTATTGTTTATTATTTTTGTCGAATATAATATGAATAATATGAAAACATCGTATTTGTAGCAAATACAGACTGATTTACGTTTCAAAGTCAAAATAAGACCGTGTTTTCGTGTTGAGTGATTCTGAACGATGTAACCTAATGGTGGGGGAAATGACACCCGCAAATAACTCCCGAAGGCGGGGGCAGTAGCCCGGATCAGCCGTCACCTCGATGCCCGCCCCGGGCGTTGGGGAGCATCGTCTGCAGGTGCTTACGGGCAGATGGAGCAGATCACCTGCTTCGCCCCCTTCATACTGCCTTCATATGAAGCAGCAGCTCACGCCGCATTGCTCACTCCAAGGGTCCATCGGTGAAGGATCCATCTTCCCATTGATAAAGTCACAATTACGCTTAGAAATGCACCCAACCTTCAGCAAGCGCAGATCTCTGCCGCCGAAATAATGTAATAGCCTACCTGTCTTTCACACAAGACTAAGGCCATTTTTTCTACCGTACATGCGCCTTGCGCGGAGATTTGACACCCTAGATGTCACCAAGGGAACGGTTTCACTTCGCTTTTGGAGAAAAATCTGATGATTCTCCTAATTGTATGCTCATAATCGCTTTGGAAAATCGCCCACACACCAGAAAAAGAAACTGAAGTTTTATACCAGGCAAAAGATTATACTGTTGTAATTACTATCGAAGGAAAAAAAAGTATCAATTTAAAATTAAAATTCTGAATTCCTTTCCCTTCATAACTTTCGGTACAGGCCTGTACACTGTTCAAGTATGTTTGAAAATATGAGACATTAATATTGTGTCCAATCTATTTTAAATCTTATGTAAAGGAATGTTGTCTATGAATGATAAGGTTGTACAGAATAACCATGGTCCACAATCTCAATGAGAACTCCTCAATGAATTCAAATCTGAAGAAGGCAGAGCCGGTTTGGTGAGATTGATAGATGGCCCCGCCTGTCTGGTAATGGTTTATGTCTGCTGAGGGCGCCTCTGGGCTGCCCCTCCCCCGAAGAGACACGTCACCCGGCGGGAGCCTTCCACGGGCCTTTGGCTGCTAATGAACAGCGTCTTCACGGGGACCTGACCGTAGTGGCGCGCGTGTGACAAATGCGAGAGCTAGCGCAGCCTGACGCTGATGCAGTATTGGAAGGCTGTCAACAAGGGGGTGGGATGACACATTACTGGGGGGGGGGGGGCTTTCATCTACAGTAACATTCACTGTAGTCTATGCAATGTGCCTATGCAAACATATTGTTTTTCAGTTGGTGCTTTTACAGGAATGCTCAGAATTCACGCCACTTCTGAGGGCCAAACTATGAGCTTATGTTCTGCAGGTAACAAGATCTACAATTCGCTTGTTTCCGGCACTGCGTGGTGGAACCAAACCAATCATTTGACATTTACCGCAACAAAAAGAGTCCATGATGTTGTTCTCAGGCTAATTTCGGTGCTGTAAATCTATGCCTGTGCCAAGTTTTGTATTAATGCCTATTAAGGTGTAAAAGCACCAGATATTTTCGACGTTCTTCATAATGACGCGCGGACAGGACTTGTGTGCTTCCTGCGGACCATAGCGGCAAACAAACGCCAGGCAAAACACACAGCCCATGATCAAAATAACAAGAACAGAGAAGAACACCCCCAGACGAAACAAAACAACAAAAAGCTACATCTGCAATAAGGGTTAAATGCCCCTGTTTAGCAGACGCTGCTTACACTTGAAACACCCTGATGGCTCCTGCCAGAAAAGTATGGCCACAGTGCCTAACATTGCAGGAGTGGCACTTTAGTACAATGCACGCTTATCCCAATCTTACACAGCGAGGGTGTAGGTTTGGTTTCAACATTAGTAGGGTCCAAACCAGCCCCAAACCCCCCCACCCCGTAAACACACATGGTACTCCTACAGTATTGGCAGGGACATGTCTACCATCCATACCCAAATCTACACCCTTATCCCACATACTCAGGTCTAGGTAGTTTCTCTGGATTTACATCTCAAAACAAACAAAAGCTATTCCTTGGCCTCCCTGTTTCAGGTGTGAATGTATGAATCATACTTACCAGACTGACTTTTTTTTAAGTTACATAACAAAAAAATGTAAAATACTGGCTCTTCATTATTTTTTTATTGGTCATTTTACTATTTTAAAACAAAAATAACAAAAAAAAAAAACTTGCAAGGGTACTTTAGCTTCAAAACACTCTGAAATATTCTCACATTTGCAATTTAATTTGGCAAAGTTAGCTAAAGAATCCATGATATGTTTGTATAGACTGAACCCAAACACGCAGCCCTTTGTTAAATATCAGGCAAGACGTAGGATCTCCCACTGCAACACATTTATTTGGCGGGGAGACTTGTGTCTGTTTGCCGAAACGGTCTGTAAGCCATTCCCTTCGGTTTACATAAAGACTGGACTTTGCTCTGAGTGTTTAATTATTAGTCTAGGAAGGCAGCTGATTAGAGATTTGGCTTTAAATTTGAACTGCCCCAGAATGAGGATCCGTGGGACAGGGATGTTATTCTCAGTCCTATAAAAAGCCATTCATATAAAGTTCACGTGTATTATAGTGCAGCCCAGTTTACTTCGATATAATTACAAGCTCTGGCCCTCATAGATGTGTATGTGACATCGATAGTGTTGTTTGCATCTTTAGAAAAGCCGAGAGAGTGTAAACATGGAGATAACCTTCTATTAGTATCCCGTTAACTGCGGACTCACACAAAGGACTCGTCTGCTCTGCCAGAAGACGCCGACCCTAAATAGCCAGGCACCCTAAACAATTCTGGTGAGTTCTGCTTTAAAATGTCTTATTGCACCATTTCTGCGAAGCAGGTCTTCTGCGTGGCAGGAATAGGGAAGATCGGAAAAAGGGCAAAATAAAATGCCCTTTGCAAAGCCGCCCGCCACTGTGCCTAGCCCTAAGCCGCCGGTATCTCGGGGTGTCCCCGAGCTGGGCACCCGGACAGTCCGCCGCGATGCGCGCCCGGCCCCGGCGGCCCCCTCCATCCTGACAGCGATCGCAGACCGCATTCCGGCGTCCTTGCCCCCTTTTCCCTAGCCCATCCCAGCCGGGGTCACCATCCCATTCCTATCATTCTCCCTTCGGAAAAAAAATGCGACTACGGCGCACGCGTATTGCGCACTGGAAGCCATGTTAAAGTTGGCACACGGAGGACTCGGGCTGTGATTTTTTTTTGTTTTGTTTTTATTTCCTTTTTTTGTCCCCCCTCCCCTTTTCCACCCTTCTCCTCCCGATGTGGCGAGCCGATCCCCCGTCCTTTCCTCGTCTCTGAAAGCCCCGATCGCTCTGCAGATTCCCCCTCCCGAAAGCCGCCGGGCTCCGCTAACGCGATGGATTCCAGCTTCGACCTGTCCAGGAGGAATCCGCAGGAGGATTTCGAGCTGATCCAGAGGATCGGCAGCGGGACCTACGGCGATGTCTACAAGGTAAAAACACACACACACACACACACACACACACACGGTCCGGTCCGTGTCCCCCCGTGTGGCTCCCGGCGACATTTAGGGCACGGAGTCGCGTCCGGGGACCTCCAGCACCTATCGATCATTACGCTGTAGCGATCTCTCCCCCGGAGCGTGCATGGGCTCAGCCTGGCTTTCTGCTGCATATTTATATTTACATGTTGTCCGATGATATTATGTTGCCCGCTGCGCTCACGCCGGCCCCCCCGGCGGCGGTAACATTGTTGCATTTCCACGTCGCGCCGGCGGCTCTCCGCGGCAGGACTAGGCCGTGGCGATGCGACAGTGTCGCCGATCGGCTGCCATTAACAGCACCCTCCGGCCATGTATCCGCGAAAGGTGCCCGATCGCCTCGGAGGATACGGGGAAAAGGCGGCGAAAGGCGTCCGGAGCAGGGCCGGGCTCTCCGGTTATTCTAGGCCAGTAGGTTGGAAGTCCTTTTGGCCCCGGGGTCCGTAAACTGCGAACATAACATACCAGCTGATCAGTCAGCAAAGGGGGTAACCTATGTGCAGAATAAACCATATTAAACCTGCGATACATTTGTGGTACCGATGTCTCACGCCAGATCGTTATTTTGACGAATTTCGTTAGGCAGATTCCTGAGTTTTATTGCACTCACTTAAGCCGTTGAGACATGATTTCATAACGAAACAAAACTAATCCTCTAAATTTAATCGTGAAACATGTTAATCTGGTCCCTTGTAAACACCGAGCTGTTTTGAGAAAGGGAAAAACACGAGACCAAGGCTGTGTTTGAAGCTTGTTTTTGGATCATCTTGCATACACAAATGAACAGAGCTGGCGAGATACACATCTGCCACGGTAAATCATAGTAATTACTCTGCTGGTAGACATGACTCCCAGTTATGTTGCTGTTCCAGCCGTAAGCCACGCCATCCTTAACCTCGCCTGTCTGTGGCATTCTCGCCTCTGTAAAATGTATAGTACAACAGGCAGATGTGAGTAGGTCTCCTGGACATGGCATTGGCAGTCTGCACACGTGGGTCCCTCCGACCGTCTGACAGGCAGGCAGATCATTTGCTGCCAGATTTGCTTTGATGACAAACGTGAAAAATGTGGTAGCGAATTTCTGGGTTTTGTCATTGTTAGAAATAAATGCAAGGTTTGTTTTTGGCCCATTTGCCCCGAAGCATAGGGACAGAGGTGGCCAGAGACCTCCGCTGACCACCTGCACCCAAACAGCTGGACTGGTCACCCTGTTTGGCTAAATTGTAGGGTTATAGACTTTCTGGCCCACCTGTGAGGCCTAGAATCTGCTTCTTACACAGGTCTGCTTGGCCCTCTGTGGCCTGATGCTTTCATCAAGATGTCCTGGAGTCCTTAATCTCTGCTTGGTGTGGCTGATACAGCCACGACCATAGCATGAAGTGAAGATTTGCCCCATCACTGTAAAACTTCATCCTAATTTTGCCACAGAGGTTGCTGCCAAGTCTTTGTTACGTAACCTCCACAGAGTCGCAAAGACTCTGTAATTCATAAGAGCAACGTCGTAATTAGATTACTCAGAATGTATTTAGTACCTAGCTATGCCACCCTCTGTACTAATTTTCCCAAATCCTTTGGCTTATGTTTGCCGTGCCTTTACCAGAATGTAGACCGGTTCATTAACCAGCCCTTACCCTGATTTTCACGTGTCCGTGGTGAAGTTGCTCATCTCTATTGGAGCACGCGGCAGATCTCCTGGAATTAGCCAAAGGGGCAGCCAGCCTGTACACGTTCTTTGCTTTACTTTGAAGCCCACTACCAGTCATTAATAGTATTTCTTTTTCATTCATCTGGAAATATGAATGGAATTTAGGTTGTATCAATAGACCACAATGTGGTTTCTTAGTGCCTGTGGTATGGGGAAGGTTTTAACTGTGCAATGGGTGGGTGTAACATAGTAAACATGCATGTAGGCAGACTTTGACGGGGCTAGTCAGCCTCCGATGATGAAAGGATGAAGACGGGGGAACCGGTTTGCGTGTTTGAGGATCCGTTCAGATACGCGCAGGCTGTACGTCATGTTAGTCTTAAAGTCTGTTGACTTTAGTTTTTGCAAACGTGGTCCTATGTGCTTGTCTGTCAGTACGGCCGTGGGCTTGCCTGTGTTACCCGGGTTGGGGGTAAACATGCGTGAGGGTGATGCAAAGGGGCGGGGCTTATTTCTGGAGACAAGTGGTATCCTGTAGCCTTCGCTTATTTCTTATTCGTAGAGGACACTCATTAAAATCAGTTTTTAAAGCGATGAAATATTGTCTGTTTTCCTTTAAATGTTTCCTTGTAATGTTTAATTAGAAGTCGTCACGTGACTTTTCCCTAATTGCAACATCACTATATCTGGGCATCTCTGCTGCTCCGAAAGCCCCTTTTCGGATCCCTATAGCCCTCCAGCACGTCTTTGCTCTGATTTATGATCTCATTCATTCCATGCTAATCCCCACCGCCCACCTGCTCTGATCACTGAGCTGGCTGATGTTTGTACACACGTTTGGCAGGCCAGCTTATGTTCCTCATCCCAGTGTATGTCCCCGTGTTGTCATCCTGTCTTTAGCCCATGTGTGTGCTCTGAGCCAGCCCACGTTTTTCTCAATGAGGGGCCGAGACGGGTAACTGGGCCCCTGTGGTTTGGGGTGAGCCCTGCCACTTGCACTCAGAGGGCCCACTTGCACTTTTCGGGGGGGGACTTAGCCTGGATTTGGACTCCTGTCAGTCTTGAGGCTGACCCAGAGATCATGCTGAACCTGATCCAGTTAGGCTGTGGGAAGCAGTGCCGTGACGGTACACGTATCCGCCGTGTACCATTCGGTGCATCATTTTCGGTTTGGTACATGCCATGAAACATCTGAACGTATTTATTGACACAAGCGGAACCTAAATTCACAAGCAGATGCTCCACATAGAAAACATTGTGCTAATAGCGGCTGTGAATTAGTTATAGCTAATATTGGTTCCAGTCAGTTATAACTGGCCGTTTGGGAACATTTTGGGTTCCCAGTAAATTATGCCATCTTTGGAGAGACAGTAGCTGATAAGAGGGCCGACTGTCTGCCGGCTCTGTTACACCAAACTCGGATATGAGGCTGGAAACTCATCCAACGTGCTGACTTATTAGAGATTACATCATCCGAGTGTGTGTACACCCGTAGCAAGGCAGACACAGCCTCAGCAAGACAGTCTCCCTCTGGCATTTAAGGCACTTCTGACTGAAAATTCTGACTGGGCTAAAATAATAATTATGGCTATAAGGGTCTTTATCACTATAGGTACACTATATTGCCAAAAGTATTGGGACACCCCTCCAAATCATTGAATTAAGGTGCTCCAATCACTTCCATGGCCGCAGGTGTATAAACTCAAGCACCTAGGCATGCAGATGTCTAATGAATATTTGTGAATGAATGGGTCACTCTCAGGAGCTCAGTGAATTCAAGCATCGTCCCGTGTTCGGATGCCACCTGTGCAATAAGTCCATTCATGAAATTTCCTTGCTACTAAATATTCCACAGTCAACTGTTAGTGGTATTATAACAAAGTGGAAGCAACTGGGAACAACAGCAACTCAGCCAGGAAGTGGTAGGCCACGTAAAAATCATGGAGCGGGGACAGCACATGCTGAGGCGCACAGTGTGCAGAAGTCGCCAACTTTCTGCCGAGTAAATAGCTACAGACCTCCGAACTTCATGTGGCCTTCAAATTCGCTCAAGAACAGTGTGCTGAGAGCTTCATGGAATGGGTTTCCAAGGCAGAGTAGCTGCATCCAAGCCTTACATCACCAAGTGCAAATGTCCCCTTCCTGTTCCAACATGATTGTGCACCAGTGCACAAAGCAAGGTCTATAAAAACATGAACGAGCGAGTTTGGTGTGAACTTGACTGGCCTGCACAGAGTCCTGACCTCAACCTGACAGAATGCCTTTGGGATGAGTTAGAACGGAGACTGCGAGCCCGACCTTCTCGTCCAACATCAGTGCCTGACCTCACGAATGGTTTCTTGAAAGAATGGTCGAAAATTCCCATAAACACACTCCTAAGCCTTGAGGAAAACCTATAGCTGCAAAGGGATGGCCAACTCCATATTAAAGCCTATGAATTATGAATGGTACGTCATTAATGTTCATGTGTGCGTAAAGGCAGACATCCAAATACCTTTGGCAATATAGTGTATGACCATATTAGGTAGCAGAGAGCATGAGATTTAGGCCGGATTTATTTCATTATGATTACGATGTTTTATTTTTGATTGAGTTATTTTACATATTTATGTTTACAGTATGCAAATAAGCATCTGTTTGGTTTTGTTATAGACCCATTGACAGATGCCTTGCCTTTGGTTTACAACTGTTCTTAATTGTCTTTGTGTTTGCATATTTAACAATAATATATTTAGAAAACAAGTGCCGTTTTCCCTGCTGTAGTGGGAGTGCATCGAATTGCGAACCCAAAACTGCCGTTGGTACCGACCCGTGAGTTTTGTGTCGCGGCTACGCCCCGAGTGGGAGCGTGTCTGAGCCTCTCCTCCGAATCTGCGCCATTCAGTCGCGGCTGTCGCCGCATCGGCACACCGGGGACGAGCGACTCCGGGACTCCGGGAAAGCCTGCCGGAGATGAGTGTCTCCAGCGTTGGGCGAGCTGTCGGGAAAGCCTGCCGGAGATGAGCGACTCCAGCGTTAGGCGAGCTGTCGGGAAAGCCTGCCGGAGATGAGCGACTCCAGCGTTGGGCGAGCTGTCGGGAAAGCCTGCTGTAGACGGCCGCGGGAAACGGAAGCCAGATGTGCCGTTTCAGCTCCAGCTAAAGGAGTGATGGACGGCCCGTCTGAGGAATGTGGGAGGGTGAGGAAGACGGCTACAAAGGAGAAAAACGAAAACAATAATAATTGATTGTCCAAAACCTAGAGGCCTTTGTGTTACAGCTATGAACTGACCTTGTATGGGATCAGTTTACATTCATGTTTGAGTCTTAAACTTGCCAAATCTGATCTTTTTTTAACCTCCCGGTGTAATTGGACCCTTGTTTACCTGCCTGCTGCTTTTCTCCTCTAGGGCACGCTCAGAGAGGCAGATCTCCTTCACATTTTTTTTGTTTTTTTTCAATTGACTTTGAAATATGTGTCCAGCCGTGCCGCGGGTTATTCGCTTTCAGTCGCGGCACTGCTGTCCTAAGATGACAGGGGCGGTGGAATTTTGGGCCTTTAAGAGTCCGGTTGGATCAGGGAGGGGTGTTACCCGGGAAAGGGGATTAAGTGTGTAGTTGTCTGTGCTCGACTTGGGAGCTGTTTTCTTTGTGTGTGTGTGTTGTAACAGGGCTCTTTTTTTTGGGGGGGGGGGGGGGCTAATTAGTCTACTACCTTCTGGGGACATAAAATGAATTTGTTTTTGGGGTAGGGCACTCCCCACCCCGACTTGGTGTGCTGCCCTCTGCCCTGCAGCGCCGTCCGTGCCCTGGTGAGTTGCATCGCTTTCCTGCAGTCAAAGGGGCTTGGGCTTGGGGGGGTATGTTGTCCCTCTCTTCTGCTCCTCCGTACATGGCGTCTCTGCAGCCAGAGATGGCCGGGGGTTCCCATGACAACCGGCCACTGACTAATTGCCAGAAAACAGGACCTTAGATAAGCGGAGATGTACATGAAAGCTGCGATTGTCTTGGTTTGTTTCTTTGTGACTATTTTTATGCATGTGAGATGCTGGGGTTAGGAACAGGTTAACGCTTATTATGTAGGAAAATCAGTCAAATTAAAGGTCACCGTCACAGCGGGAGAAGACTGTCAGTTGGGAGGTTTCTTCCACATTTTTCATATTTTTAAGTGTAATTCACCTCTTACCATCAAGCTGAGCCCCCTGAGTCTCAGCAGCTGATGGAAAGGCAGGGGTGACAGGTGCAACTGATGATGTGGGCGTGGCCAACAGTTGTGGGGCATGGCCAATAGCCAGGGCTTAGGGGCATGGTCATTTACCAGGCTGTGGACCTATCAGGGGCTGCTGGACCAGGAGAGCCTAGGCTGGTGTAACATACCCAGCATGCATCATGTACGTGCATCTAAGCGTCGTCAGTGAGCGGTGGTTTGTCCCTATCTGTCTTTCCCAGCTGTTGGGACTTCATCCAGACAGCTCTCTTCTAGCTGATACAAAGTGTTCATGCACGTCTTTCGTGCTGTACTATGGAAACATTATTAAAGATAGGAGTGGACTGAAGGTCATGCAGTGTTTCAGCGGCAGATCTGATCTTTCGAGCATAATTTAGTCAGTACTGTTGTTTGTGATTTTCCTACACAAGCTAATGGCAAGCCACGCTATTTCCCGCATTAGCTCTTAATAAACACTCTTGAAGAAAACACAAGCAGCTTGTATGATAAATCCTTCATCCTCTGGAGATTATAGGGCCCCATTTTCCTGCCCCGGGACGGAAGGAGGGGATCTGCCTCAGCCTGCGTGCAATTGCACTCGTGCACACAGATTAATGACCAAAGCAGTAAACACTAGCTTAATTTAAAGCAACTCGCCAGATTATCTAGGGCAATATTCTCATTTGCACTGGGAATAAAATTGTCTGCTCTCGGCAAGGTTTAATTTATTGTACTGTGTTTTGTATTAATTTTAGTGCATGTTGCAGAGGGCGGCTTATGAAATGAGTTTTCTCTCATGCTAGTGGGTCTGTAGGGGGTGACATACGTATTTGCTGTTATTCTGGGGCAGCACGGTGGACACAGCGCCTCCCCCTGGCCAATCTTTACAGCGGGTTGCTCTCCGGCCTCTCTCAGCTGTGTATGCAGAAGCACCCTGGCGTGAAATCTGATTTTCTGGGTCCTGAGCCCCAGCCCGGGGACAGATCACTGGCTACCATGGGGAGGCATGCCCCCCCCCCCCCCCCCCCCCACCCTGGTACCGTGTTTGGGGTGTCGTGGGGTAGCCCCACGCCCCAAGGGGTTACACCGCCCCGCGCCGAGTGGCAGTGGCTTCCCC
>JAODKM010000040.1:17336205-17346309 GCA_026780845.1 Petrocephalus sullivani | reverse complement strand
GGGGGGGGAGAGAGGGGGGGGGGGGGGGGGGCAGGGGGGGGGGGGGGGGGGGGGGGGGGGGGGGGGGGGGGGGGGGGGGTGCATATGTCATAGCCTGCCTTGTGATGCTGCACTGTGCCACAGGCCTAATTAGACATGACAAGGGGGAAATTAACAGAAAATGAGTGTGTTAGAATAACCTCCTTGTGCAAATGCATTTTGTGAAGATGCTATCTGATATATCAAGAAGCCCAAGGCTGTCGGCTCCCTAATGATACTGTTAAAAAGCCGCATAATCAGTGCGCAGTTTTCACTCTTCCTCTTAGTGCTGCCGTTTGGCCGCGAGCCTTCAGCTTTTACAGGTCTGCAAGTTATTGTCATGCGAATTAAGATTTAAATTATAATTAAAAATACTAATAGCTTAAAAAGGGTGCATGCGATGCAGTGCCGTGGCCTGGCGCCGCAGGGTTCTGGGTTCTGTCGCGGCGGCTCCTGTGTGAGTGTGCGGCTTCCGCGTGTCCTCCGGTCACACGTGGGTTTCCTCTGGCTTCTCTTCAGGTGAACGAGTGCCTGTGATTTTGTCCATAGCACGTGAGCCTTCCCTGAGATGGATCTTCATGGGAGTTTCACTTACGCAAAAATGTTCTGAGGGCAAAACGAAAAAACGATTGGTTCAGAGAGCGAACTAGTCAGATCTCACGTCAGTTGTCAAACCCACCAATCAGATGTCTTGGTCCCACCTCCTCTACAGTTTGATTGGTTCAGAGATAACCAATCAGCTTTTTTTGTTCTGCCCTCAGAACTTTTTTTTTTGTTTAAGTAAAACTCCCACAAGCGAGAGAGACTGGGCTGTGATTCGGGGTGTTTCCGCCGCATGTGGGCGTGTCTTCCTGGGATAAGCTCCACACTGCTGCCTTTGAGTAAGCAGTTATGAAAGATGAATGGATGGATTTTATTTAAAATTGACAGGCATGGCAATGGGAGCTAGTTGGAATACTGCTTTGATATTAAACATATTAGCTTTATTCTTTGCTTTGCCTCGGCGGGGTCTTTATAGTGCCAGTCAGGTAGGATCAATGGAGTCTCGCAATGTCACATTGAGTCATATCCCAGCAGGCCCTGCTCTCAGCAGGGTGGCCGGCACGCTCTGGGGGTAGCTGGCCAGCTGATGGCGGGAGTCGGCGATTACTCGCTAATGAAGCCTGAGGAAGATCACCGCGGGGGCTTTATGAATGTCGCTAAAATAAAGCTTGTATATAGGAATATGCAGCTGTGCCTTTTAATGGCGGGAGCCAATAATATCTCATAGCAGGATTAAGATCCTGGCACCTTTGCTGTAATGAAAACGCGCAATCTCACATACTAATAAAAAACTAGATTTCATCAATAGATTATTTATTTATTTGTATCTAGAAATGCCGAGCAATGTCCTGAGCATCATAATAGGACTGCGAGAACATTAGGTTTGCTATTTTGGTCGGGGATTATACCGAACCTAGGCACATGAAATCAGTTTGCTGAAATTATCGTATTAGCAATAGTGATGCTAATACATTATTTGCTGCACACAGATTGCTACAATTTATTAGTAATGCTGATTGAATAATAACAACAACAACACTAATAGTAGTTACTAATTCATTTGTATTGGTGTCATGAAGTGTTTCTATTTTATTTTTTATTAAAAATAAATAAATAAATAAAATATATATATTTAAAATTTTATTTTCTTGAAAGACATTGACGGCGAGCTCCTAGTGGCCTGGTTCGCCGGGAAAAGCCGGCAGCTCCGTAGTGCGGTTCGAAACCTGCGAGAGCTTTAATAAGGTGGGAAAATCGCTTTGAGACGCGGCTGTCGGATTTGCGCAGGCATGTCGCGTATCTGAAAAAGCGCTCGGGTATAACGAGCTGCCTGTGGCGTGCCTGGCACATAATGTGGGGGAGCTGGGGGGGGGCAGTACTCAGGCTGCTGTACTGACGGGTCATGGCGGGGGCTAGATATTGAGGGCGCATAGGTAGTCGAGGGGAGGTCTTTAGGTCTCATATTCGGGGCCTTTCCCCCGTATACACACACTAATATGTTAATCTAATTCCGTTACATGGAGTTTTACCCAAACTCCTACAGCACTATACAGCACTATACGTTTACTGCCTAATTCAGTAAAAGCTATCTGAAGGGTACAATGGGAGAGCCCTGGGCTCTCAGGTGGGGATGGGGAGACGTTGTCTCGGATGGATCTGCTTATTTTTGTGAGATCAGTGCTCATTACCTTAATGTAGTAGCTGGAGTATTCTATGGTGACTGTAGCAACTGTCAAAATAGCCAGCTGCTGATTTTCCCTCGCTGGGAAGCGCAGCGCCTGAGGGGAGGAAGCCACTGGCAGATAATGCAGCTGAAGAGAGAGAGAAACTGCGGAATCCGCATGGGCAGATCAGGGGCTGGGAAGGGGACGCAGTCCCGGGTGCGTGAGGGGTCCAGGCTCACCCCTGAGCCCCCGGACCGCTGTCCATGCAGTAAAAATTCAAGTCACCGCGGCTGGACTTTCCAGTGCTGCGCGCAGGTGTATATGGCACTTGGAGCGTGTGGGTCACAGGTTGCCATGGTGACTCCAGTACAGTGGAGGCGTGGCACAGGTTTGGTGACTAATAATGCCTAAGAGGAGAAAAGTCCTGCACATGCAAGGAGTAGGTGGACATGCTCACGTCAGCCATGCTGGGTGGCACATCATTTCCTGTTTATTTCCTGATTTAAGGCCCACCCTCAGGTAAATGCATGCTTTTGATTTGACGTGCATCCCAGAGGGAGGGCACAGCATACCACGGACAGGTGGTTTCTATTAGCCCGCCTTGCGGTCTCCTTGTTTACGTCGCTGCCCCGAAGCTACCATTTTTAAATTTTATATTTGTATTAAGGAGACAGCTTGTCAGTTCACCTCAGTGTCAAGAAATCCACTGATTCACAGGCAGCATCTCAAGCAAAATATTTATATGCGGCGTGCAGGAGCTGGCCGCAAACATGCCACTAAATCCTGTTACATCAATTTCTGTTGTGATCATTTTAATCAGGGGGAGCAGAAATTGGTGGGGGGGGGGGGGGGGGCAACTGGGGTCGAGTTTTTGGTTTGATGTTTCATCGCGGCGTTTCTTGGAAGCCGACGCACGAGGAAAGATGAAAGGTAATCCATTTGCCATGGCACGCTAATTAAAAATCTGTGATGTCAGCAGGCAGGACATGCCTTTAACGCGCAGTTGTGAAGTGGGGGGGTGGTGTCTGCGTTTGTTTGTGTGGCTGATGCTACTGACTCTTGGCGTCCATGCTGGGGGGCGAGTGGTGATAGGGCTCCATGTTAGTGTGGGGCGTCCAGTTAGTTTAGAATCGCATGCTGATGCCTCATCGTACTGCCGGTCCTGCACTGACGCCGGCCATGTGGATTTCCGCTGCATTCTGAGCTTAGCTTAGCCACTAACGCGTCATCAGAATTTACCCCCCCACGGCCGGGAACCGGGCCGAAAAGCTGTAAGATGCCGTTTTTAGTCTCCTTGGGGTTTGCAGCCTCACTAGCCATACATACCCCCCCCCCCCGCCCAGCCCCACCCACCTGAGCTCCAGATGTCCTCATCGATGAAGCGCTTTCAGAGTGACACCCGCTGCGACTTCACGAGCGCTAAACCCATATAATGCATTGAATGCGCCCTGACGTGCTGCAGCTGTTTGTGGGCGTCCTATGGCTGAAAAGGAAATGCCACGGCTCTTCGCTAGCTAGGCCCAGATAACAGCCACAGGCTGGCTTCTGCTAGCCACAAGCAAGCCTTAGCTAGCCGCATAGGCTAAGCACAGGCCAGCACAGGCCAGCACAGGCTAAGCACAGGCTAAGTACAGGCTAGCCGCAGATAGGCGGAAGCTAGCCTCGGCCAGGCAGAGGACGCAGTTTGGAGTCTGAGCGCCCTGTTTCCTGTATGTGATGTTAGTCTCTGAGTAGGAGGTGAGGTGCCCAATCTGCGGCCCCCCCGTGCCGTGGCGGGTCTCCCTCCATCACGCCTGTGTTTCTGCTCCTCTGCAGGGGAGGACTTTGCGGTGGTGCAGCAGGAGATCATCATGATGAAGGACTGCAAGCACTCCAACATCGTGGCCTATTTCGGCAGCTATCTCAGGTAACCCCCCGCCGTCAGCGGGCCGCGACCCCACCCCCACGGGGCCGTGCTCGGGGGAAGCTTCCGCCGCTGAGATTTTTGCATCCGAAGGCGAGCGGCGCGGGGAAACCGGCTGAGGTGCCCGGCATGATGCGAGGCGGCCCCGAGCACCGGCTCGCAAGCCAAACCCCCCCACGGCCCCGCGGGCTGTGATGTGTGAGCTATTCCGAGTCATATCGATTGTAACTGAAGTTTGTCTCTTCATACTTCCAGGAGAGATAAATTATGGATATGCATGGAATACTGCGGAGGAGGATCACTACAGGATATATATCATGGTAAGGTGGTGAGGTGCGGCCGCACCTCAGGGGGGGCATGCGGCCCTGGGGGGGACGGGTGGGCGCGTGGCGACAGGCGCACCGGGGTGTCAGGCAGGGCCAGATCGACTCTGGTCTCAGTTTGTCTACCTGAATGAAAGGGCATTTGGGGCTGTTTGTTTATTTATGGGACTATGTATATTATTCCCAATGTAATAATATAGTATAGAATTTAAGCAGAATGATATAGATCTTGGCTGCATGACTCGGTGCTGTGCTCACACTGGACTGGCTATGTGTGTACCTGCGCTACACCCCTCCCCAGCCTACCACCCTTCACCGTCCCCAACCCCCCAGGGTTGGCCAGCAGGTGGGGCAGGAGCAGTGGTCTCCATACCCAAGCTTAACGCTTAAACCATCTTTAACAGTCTGGCATTTAAACAGCTAGAAGCCCTGCATCAAACAGACACTCCGGAATCTGGCCATAATTATTTAATTACCCTTTTAATTTTAACTTGATTTGCAATTCTTATATTGAAGTCTCCCCGCATCCAACTCACATCACACCCCCCCTTCCCGCTGAGATGCCGTTATCCTTGATGGCGGATCTGTGCCCCTCACCCTCTGTCCTTCTCCCCGCAGTGACGGGGCCCCTGTCGGAGTCCCAGATCGCCTACGTATGTCGGGAAACGCTCCAGGTACTGCTCGCCGCCCTCTACCCTGTTAACATCACCGTCGATTCGCGGCTAACGCTTAACTGGGACTGACAACCGGCCCTTCCCTGCACGCGGTCACTGGGATGGGGGTGTTTAACGACTTTTATGGGACATTTAGGGGAGGTTTTACCTGGCATGCAGTCCAGCAGTGGCCGGTGGTACTGTCAGCCATCTTTAACCCCGCCCCTTGTAGCTAACCTTGATAGCTACATGTGTACAGTTTCAAGGTTAATTATGCAGCTTTTCAAGGGCAGAAAATTAGGTGCTTAAGCAGTTGGAATCGAAATAGTTTGTGAATATTTATAATGTTTTCCCAGGGGCTGTATTACCTCCACCACAAAGGAAAGATGCATAGGGATATTAAGGTAAGTTTACCGTATAGACTGTATGTGATGCGCCTTCAATTCTGATTATTTTATAGGGAAGAAACAAACCTTGTTCCCGAGCTGTAACTGTATGGTACAGTTAGGTGTTGCATAAACTTTGAATACATGAATATAATTTGAATATATGCTGTACTGCGGTCTCTGTTGATGCTCGTACAGATTCCCAGTGTGTATAATCAGCAGCTTTACTCTGATAGTGTTAAATCTTATCTGAATGCCAGCTGCAGTATTTACCGTCCGCATACTGGCTCTGATTGCTTTGTGTATTTATGATGCATTCGATTCTGGCTACTGTGCGTTTCTCTGACACTGAGCCACTCTGTTTTGCACAGGGAGCGAACATCCTGCTAACGGATAGCGGCTATGTGAAGCTGGGTGAGGGGCCTGGGGCCCGCGGCTGCCGTCAGCCGCGCGTCGGTTACTGAGCGCTAATGCTCCCCCTCAGCCCTGCAGTGGAGGCTTAGCTGGAGCAGATATGCTGCAAACACCCCCCCCACCCCCACGTCTTAGCTGACCCACATTATACTTCCCTGCCGCTGCACAGCCGCTCGTAATAAAATCATGTGTGTGTGTGTGTGTCAGCGTTTGGTTTGTGGTGTGTGTCTCAGCATTTGGTGTGTGTGTGTGTGTGTGTACACAGATTTTGCTATACTTGTGAGGGCCAAAAGTCTTGTATTTAGTTCGGTTTGGTTCACATAGAAATGAATCCTCATGAGTCCCCACAAAGATATGAATACAAATGTGTGTGTGTGTGTGTGTGTGTGAATGGTCCACGCCAAGCACAATGCTACTTTGTGCAAATACTCTGCTAGTGTTTAATTTAGCTTTAATGTGTATATGCTTCTCAAACAGCTAGTTTGGCCTTTAAATGGAGGGGCCCTCGGTTTTTGTCATCATCATTGTAATCATATTTTTCCTGCACATCCTCATGTGTGTGAGCGTGCTCCAACAACTTTAGTGCACTCTTCTTCTCTTTTTCAGCCGACTTCGGCGTCTCTGCGCAAATCACAGCTACACTGGCTAAAAGGAAGTCTTTCATCGGGACTCCATACTGGTGAGCAAAGAGGGATAGTCTCGCTGTCTCTGACCCTCCACTCACTAACACAGCGGTGGCTGCTCGGTATCTGTGAGCATCCTCTCTCTTATACAGCGACGGTTGCTCGGTATCTGTGAGCCTCCGCTCTTATACTGCGATGGCCGCTCGGTATCTGTGAGCCTACTCTCTCTTATACAGCGATGGCTGCTCGGCATCTGTGAGCCTCCTTTCTCTTATACAGTGATGGCCGCTCGGTATCTGTGACGCTCCTCTCTCTTATACAGCGATGGTCACTCGGTATCTGTGAGCCTCCTCTCTTATACAGCAATGGCCGCTCGGTATCTGTGAGCCTCATTTCTCTTACACAGTGATGGCTGTTTGGTGTCTGTGAGCCTCCTCTCTCTTATACAGCGATGGCCCTCGATGTCTGTGAGCCTCCTCTCTCTTGCACAGCGATGACCTCTCTGTGTCTGTGAGCCTCCTCTCTCTTATACAGTGATGGCCACTGGGTGTCTGTGAGCCAAATTTTTCTTACGCAGTGATGGCTGTTTTGTGTCTGTGAGCCTCCTCTCTCATATACAGCGATGCCCCTCGATGTCTGTGAGCCTCCTCTCTCTTACACAGCAATGGTTGTTTGGTGTCTATGAGCGTCCTCTCTCTTAAACAGCGATGGCCTCTCGGTGTCTGTGAGCCTCCTCTCTCTTACACAGCAATGGCCGCTTGGTGTCTGTGAGCATCCTGTCTCTTATACCGCGATGGCTAATTGGTGTCTGTGAGCCTCTTCTCTCTTATACAGTGATGGCCACTGGGTGTCTGTGAGCCTCCTCTCTCGTGTACAGCGATAACTGTTTGGTGTCTGTGAGCCTCCTCTCACTTGTACAGTGATGGCTGTTTGGCATCTGTGAGCCTCCACTCTCTTATACAGCGATGGCTGTTTGATGTCTATGAGCCTCCTCTCACTTGTACAGCGATGGCTGTATGGTCTCTGTGAGCCTCAGTTCTCTTATACAGCGATGACTGCTTCCTGTCTGTGAGCCGCCTCTCACTTATACAGCGATGGCTGTTTGGTGTCTGTGAGCCTCAGTTCTCTTATACAGCAATGGCTGCTTCCTGTCTGTGAGTCTCCTCTCACTTATACAGCGATGGCTGCTTCCTGTCTGTGAACCTCCTCTCACTTATATAGCGATGGCTGCTTCCTGTCTGTGAGCCTCCTCTCACTTATACAGCGATGGCTGCTTCCTGTCTGTGAGCCTCCTCTCTCTTATACAGCGATGGCTGTTTGGTGTCTGTGAGCCTCAGTTCTCTTATACAGCGATGGCTGCTTCCTGTCTGTCAGCCTCCTCTCACTTATACAGCGATGGCTGTTTGGTGTCTGTGAGCCTCAGTTCTCTTATACAGCGATGGCTGCTTCCTGTCTGTCAGCCTCCTCTCTCTTATACAGCGATGGCTGCTTCCTGTCTGTCAGCCCCCTTACTCTCTGGTTGCATTGCTTCAGTTTGCTTGTTGTTTCATCTCATTCTGCTTTGCCGACAAAATGCAGTCATGGGGTTTTATGGGGATGGACACCAGGCTTATTGATGAGGGTGGAGGGAGGGGTCTAGCCTGGTATCATTTTCATATCAAAGGTCGCCAGCGAGTCCCTGCAGTAATCTGAGACCCCCCCCCCCACACCCCAGGATGGCCCCCGAAGTGGCTGCTGTGGAGCGGAAGGGGGGCTATAACCAGCTGTGTGACATCTGGGCAGTGGGCATCACAGGCATCGAGCTGGCGGAGCTGCAGCCGCCCATGTTCGACCTGCACCCCATGAGGTCAGTGCGCAGGCCACGGAGGGATGGATATGTGGATGGATGGATGGATGGATGAGTGGATGGATAAGTGGATGGATGCGTGGATGTATAAGTGGATGGGTGGATGAGTGGATGGATGGATGAGTGGATAGATAAGTGGATGGATGAGTGGATGGATAAGTGGATGGATGGATGGATGAGTGGATGGATGGATGGATGGATAAGTGGATGGATGGATGAGTGGATAGATGGATGGATGGATGGATGGATGGGGGTGTTGATGTAATACAGCTGCATTCATCCTGACCTTTGATGTCCCCTAGGGCCCTTTTCTTGATGACCAAAAGTAATTTCCAGCCGCCAAAGTTGAAAGATAAAGTGAAGTGGTAAGGTGGAGACTTTATTACATTTCTTATTAAATTATACCCCAGCTGTCACTCATATCTTTGCTGCATAAAGTCATTATATGTTTTTTTTTGGCATTTATGGATTCTTGGTTGTAGCGACATTGTGATATTAATTGACTGAGCAAATGAATAGTCTATATTTGTCTGTCGGTGGCGGAGTAGTGCTCTAGAAGGGTCTCGGTGCGTTAGTGTGAAAAGTGAAATTTAAGCAGGTGCCATGGCAACGCCCTCCCTGCTTGTTTCCAAGGACCAACAACTTCCACCACTTTATCAAGATGGCGCTGACAAAGAACCCGAAGAAGCGGCCGACGGCCGAAAAGCTGCTGCAGGTGTGTGACCGTGGGCCACCCTAATCATGTGGGTGTGCTGGGCGGGGCCTGTTCTTTCTCTGCCCCTTCCTGACCCCGCCCCGTTCAGTGCTACAGCACCCCTTTGTGACTGTGGGCCGGCCTGATCGTGTGTGTGTGTGTGTATGCATGTGTGGCTTATGTTTATATTTCTTTGTGGGGACCAAACAATGTGATGATAACCTGGTATTTTGACATTGTGGGGACCATTTTTCAAGTCCTCACAAAGATCTGTGATGGCAATCGAAAAACTAAAAATGCCAAAAGTCTCATATTTCGTTTGGTTACTCATGGTTAAGGTTAGGGCTGGGTAGGGGTTAAGGTTGCCATGTTGGGATCAGAGTTTTCCCCATAGACATGAATGGTCAGTCCCCACAAAGATAGAAATACAAACCTGTGTGTGTGTGTGTGTGTGTCAGTGAGAGTTTGCATAATCACATTTGGGGACCAAAATGTCCCCAGACTGTTTTAAAATCTTTTGGGGACATTTATTTAGGTGCCCATTTGGATAACCTGAGTTTTATAAAAATCTATGAATGCAATCATAAAAGTCAAAATTCCAAAAGCTGGTTACTTATGGTCAACTATGTCAGGGCTGGGTAGGGGTTAGGGTGTCATGAATGGGATTAGGGTTTTTCCCATAGAAATTAATGGACAGTCCCCATTTAGTTAGGTACGCAGGTCTGTGTGTGTGTGTGCGTGGGTGTGGTTGTTGCAGTTAGGCATGTTTCATTCAGCATGGCATGTACAATGTGCCTGGTGAGGAAGGTGAGCTCTCTGTGTCCATGCTGAGGACCGGCCTGATCCCGCCCTCTTACCTGACTCCGCCCCATTATATGCTCCAGCACCCCTTTGTCACTCAGCCCCTGAGTCGGACGCTGGCCATCGAGCTACTAGACAAGGCCAGCAACCCGGACAGCAGTTCGTACCCCGACTTTGACGACGACGACCCCGAGCCCGAGGTAGAACGGGGTGGCGGGGGGGCGTGGGGGGTGGCG
>JAODKM010000040.1:17307945-17323185 GCA_026780845.1 Petrocephalus sullivani | reverse complement strand
CCCCCCCCCTCCCACCCCCCCCCCCCCCCCCCCACTTCCCCTGAATCTGCCTATTCTTGCTTCCGTCGAGTCCGAGTGGCACCCGACACTCTGCCGCCCTCTTCTCCCGTGTGAGCTCACTCCGGCATCGTCTTGCATGCTCCCCGCTGTGGCTTCCCGCTCTGTGCCGTGACCGCCAGGCGCCCCGGCCAGTCCGAAGGGCACCGCTGCTGGAGGTCGCGGCAGGAATCTGGACGTCACACCTGAGCATGGGCCTGTGTGCTGCCTTAATGACTGGCTGATTAACTTGTGATCACTTAGCCTGACGGCGCTCTGCTGTACTTAAGGGGAATTACATTTACTGTCTAACATTAATTATGCATCAATTGGTCTTCTCCAGCTCCTCTACTTCGACCATGAGGCCCAAAGTGCCACCGCCGCTGCCCCCAAAGGTACGACGAGCGTTACTGTCCGGGATAAACATGCCCCGAAATGCGGTTTTACGCTCACTTCGGCTAGATTTGCTGCAGATTTCTGGCTCTGGTCTCTGATTTCATCAAACACCGTTTTCTGTCCTGTCATCTTTTCATCCCGGTTTCCTCCCTGAAAAATTGATGCTTAATGTTTTTAATGTCTTGTGTAACAGAAACTGGGTTGTAAGACGTTTAAAAGTCATGTAAAGTGTGACGCGTTCATCTCCTCGCTTACCATATACGGTCTCTGCCGCGTCACTTGACCCTGGCACCCATGACTCTCCCCTTTGGTCTCTTCTCCAAGCCCAAGTCCATCAGCGGCATTCAGGAGGGCTCCTCGCTCGACGAGAACGGACAGGGGACCATCAAGCGCTGCCCAACAACCGAGAGCCCAGCGCGGCCCACCTCCTCCGTGCCCCCCCGGCCCCCACCCCCGCGACTCCCCCCACAGAAGCGTAGTAGCCTGGGTAATGAGTCTGCAGAAGGGGATTCTGGGAAATTTTTGACTTTTTTTTTAAGACTTGGAGGGTGTGGCTGACCAGAGTAAGACCCGCCCCCTCTGAGTAGCCCTGCCCACAACTCTGCCCCCCAATAAGCTACATTTTTTGTTTCTTGCAACATCAGAGCTCCCATTGGCAGCTTGTCAGGGATTGTTCCTGTGGCTCCATGAGCTGGCAGTATCATTTCAAGTGCTAATTTCCCCCTTGCAATGTTTGCAAATATTGTATTCAGTCAAACGATGTGAGTGCAGAGTGTGTAGTTTGCATAAATCTTCTTACACTTGCCTTTGATTGGCTGAGACAAGTCTAACAGTGCAGAATTCCAGAGATTACCTAGCGTGTTTCTCTGCTGTATTTATGCACCCCTGCCTGCCTGTGTTTCTGTCTGCAGCTTTTGTTTGCTTAAGCCAGCAACTTTATTTGTCTAGAACAGTATTTCTCAACCCAGTCCTCAGGGACCACCCGGATGGTCCATGTTTTAGCTCCTTCCCAGACAGTCCACATTTTTGCTTCCTCCCAGCTCCCGGTAGAGAGAGCAAAAACATGGACAGTCTGGGGGGGTCCCCCAGGACCGGATTAAGAAACATTGGTCTAGAAGATCAAGATAGAATGGTAGGGAATGGAGCCTGGTGTGGATTCGGTGTGGCTGCTGGCTCTGATAATGCTTCCCCGACACACTCTCTCGCCAGCCTCGTCTTAAAACGGAGACTGATGCCTCTTCATGGGGCTTTCATGAATGTTTAAAGATGGGAAATGACTGCTGATATTTTAAGGATTTGCTCTGACAGGATTTAGAATGCTTTCAGTACAAGGTAGCTAAATCTAACTCGTCGGTTATTGTAAGGATGTTCGTACAGAACCGCTCGTTTACATAGTCTGCGATTCTGCATTATTGGCGTGTCAGGCCCTTTAAAGGCATGCCGATTTACAGCCGTCTTACCCGCACGTCGCAGCAGTATTTTATAGGCATAGCGTCTCTGCGCGAAATAGGTTCGCGGGAGGTTCAGAAAACGGCACGTCAACTGGCAGCAGCACAATGCGCTGAATAAACACTGCAGTGAAACAGCTGATACAGTAATAAATTACGAAGCGGCAACGCCGACGTTATATATCGAAACTGGCAGCCCGAGAAGCTCCCATGATGCTTTTCGGGGTGGTTTGTCGCGATGCTGTCGTTGCCTTGAGTCAGGCATCCTTGAGGGCATCCGATGTTGCACTGGAATGAAGTCATAATCTACCAATAGGCTCCTGGCCTGATCAGAGCTTCTCCTCCCTCGTTCCGGGATTAAAGGGCTCAGTGAGCATCACCAGTATGGGTGCAGCGTCAGCTGAGGGACGCGACACCTAAGATCATCCCCCCCTTCCCTCCTACAGGAAACGAGGTGAGTCCAGCTCAAGTGAACGGGGAGAGGGAGAGCTCAGTGGGAGAGAAGCAGTCGACGATGCCCCCTACTGTCCCCATCCGGAAGGACAAGAAGGACATTCCGGTAAAAAAAAATATATATAGATATATAATTAAATAAATGTCATTTAGTGAACAAACTCACAAGCTGGATATATAAGCCTGAGAAGTTGTGGACTTCAAAACACTTTGAATGCTTAAGTGCTGAGAAACACCATTACAATAATTTCAATCATAAAATCTACATGAGAGATAAATGCTCCCCTTCTGCTCTTTAGTGGGATTCGGCGCCACAGTTATAATAAATATCTCACATTATTCTGCTCTGTACTGTGTTTTTACTCCGTGTGTAGCTAATTTGTAGGGTTAGGAATGCACTTTGTTACACAGATGATGAGTTTCTTCATGGTTAAATTGGTTCCATTAAGCTTAACCTGCATATATATCAGTGCTGGTTTTGTGTTTTTTTTAATCTCTTTTTGGTAAAATGCTGTTTTAAAAGCTTGTACAGAGGACCCTTCCACGTCATGGGGGTTAGGGGTGCAGGCCCTCCACAATATGGAAAAAGGTGCAAAAATATTTGGTCCCCTTGCCGCAAAAAATGTTTGGTCCCCACGCGTGGCATCCTCCAAACCAGCATGGTATATATATTTTATGCATTGATGGGTTCCTAAACTTTTTGTGTGTTGTCTGCGGCTTTCGCAAAACTCCCAAAACCTCCTTAAAAATCCCGTATAATTTCTCATGCTGGCCCCGCAATATATCGAACCCGTGATGAGGACAGCTGTGACTCAGAAGGGTCGCCTGTATTCATATTCAGGACTTAAGTGACAATGATGATGTTCACAGTGACAGTTTGATGAGTTTTAGATCTTTTAAGGGGGAACAAGTGAGCTGTACGTAAGGGAACCATCAGAATGAGCTTCAGTGTTTCTTCCAGATTTAGAGACCAAGCCCTTATCAAAACTGAGGCACTTTCAAAAGATCAAATTTCATCATTGCACCATTCAGGAATTCATTAACCTTACAGTTCTTTTGCTGAATATTTCCACCTAATTCTTTTATAAATTTTAGATGATAAGATATTAAGCTAACTGCTTGCACGAGAGCCCTCAGTTACGTAAAAATGTGGCATTAAACTTTGGGCCTTTTATAAATAATCGGAAGTTTATAACCTGAATTATGTTATCATTTGGTCTCTCCAGAATTGTCATCATTCAGTCTCTCTCCTCCATCTGAATGGACTTTAAGGCGAAAGCCATTTAGTTATTTAAATCGAGGGTGATGATTGTCTCCTGGATACCGTAGTCTGGTGAACCTCACAGCCCAGCTGAGATGCACTCAGTGTTCAGTGCCACCAGGTTCACTACCAGAATTGATTATTATTCCCCCCCCCCCTCATTTTTGTAGAAACCAATAAGCAATGGTCTCCCCCCTACCCCGAAAGTCCACGTGAGTTTCAGCCGACTTCAATCCTCTTAAATCACTACAATATTTTTCTTTGGTGCTGGATGTGAAGGCACATGTGACAGTTTGTCACAGCTGCTGATTAATTTCCTGATTTTCCAAGTTTTTTGTCCAGCTAATTAAAGATAAACGCAGTGAATGCACTCATGGGAAATATATTAATCCCAATTTAATTAGTGTGACACTTTAATTATTGTAAATGAATGTGGTTAGAAAATAGGCACACAGCTGGCCTGTTATTTTCTATTGCTCCATATGAAGCCTGTTGCATAAGTAAACTCACCCCCCCCACCCCGGCCCCCACAGATGGGCGCATGCTTCTCCAAGGTCTTCAACGGATGTCCGCTTAAAATCCACTGTGCCACCTCATGGATCAACCCCGATACCAGAGGTAGGGATCACACAGGGTCTCCATCTCCCCTACCACGGTTTGGGGAAGGTTTCCTAACCCGTAGCCACTGTTTCTGTTTGGAATGAGCTGGTATTACATACAAGGATCGCTTCTGGCAAGAGCACAGCCAGTGTAACTATACTATTATAATGTATACCAGTGTTTCTCAGACAGTCCACGTTTTTACTGGGAGCTGGGAGGGAGCAAAAATGTGGACTGTATGGCAGGAAGCTGGGAAGGATCAAAAATGGGGACTCATTGGCAGGGAGTTGGGAGGGAGCAGAAATGTGGACTGTCTGGCAGGAAGCTGGGAAGGATCAGAAATGGAGATGCTTTGGCAGGGAGCTGGGAGGGAGCAGAAATGTGGACTGTCTGGCAGGAAGCTGGAAAGGATCAGAAATGGGGATTCTTTGGCAGGGAGCTGGGAGGGAGCAGAAATGTGGACTGTCTGGCAGGGAGCTGGGAGGGAGCAAAAATGTGGACTGTCTGGAAGAGAGCTGGGAAGAATCAAAAATGGGTACTGTCTGGCAAGGAGCTGGGAGGGAGCAAAAATGTGGACTGTCTGTGGGTCTCCGAGGGTCGGACTGTGAAACCCTGCTATATACTATATATTTCTTTAACCTAAATCATGATGCTTTAACCAAAATTTCCGAAATTTCCTTCTGGATAAATAAAGTATCTCTATCTATCTATCTATCTATCTATCAAAGGAAGGCGATGTCCAGGAGTAGCTCTCATTTAGACCGTTTTCTGCTTGATGATTACAATAATCGACTAGCTGAAGGAGGCTACTAATGACTAATCCATAGGCCATATGTTTTTACTGAGTGATCAGCTGCTGTGTAGCGAGTACAAATTATATCATAAAGTATTTAATTTCCTGCATGCGTTGCCTGCGTCTCCGAGAAGCTGTCGCTCAGGAAATGGGCTGGCACTCTTTTTCAGACCAGTACCTGATATTTGGCGCGGAGGAGGGCATTTACACGCTAAATCTCAACGAGCTGCATGAGACCACCATGGAACAGGTATTACCGCACATCCGTTCACGAGACGCACATCACCTACGGGGGACACGGGGAAGTCAAACAGACAATTTTGTTTCTTTATTTCAGCTCTTTCCCCGGAGGTGTACCTGGCTGTACGTGATGAATAACTCCTTGCTCTCCATATCTGGTAAGATGCCATCTTTGACGTTTTATTTTTTTTTTGCCATATATATATATATCATTGTGAAGTGTGCGCTGTCCAGCTTCGTGGCACGTTAGGGGTTTCGGTATGTTCACTGTGCTGGGGCTCCCCTGTCCCCCAGGAAAAGCCTCCCAGCTGTACTCCCATAGCCTGGTGGGCCTCTTCGAATATTCACGGCACATGCAGAAGCTTCCCGTCGCCATTCCTGCTCACAAACTTCCCGACAAAATCATTCCCAGGTACGCTGGTCTCCCGGACACCCCCGGCCTGGCTATCCGGCTCTGTATTTTAGCCTCGGGGGGGGGTTGCCATAGTACTTGGACAAAGTGCTTAAACGGAGGAAGAGCACGGCTTCTGACTGATATTCTTCAATCTCCTACAGGAAGTTTGCAGTGTCCAATAAGATTCCAGACACCAAGGGGTGCCAGAAGTGCTGTGTAGGTGAGTGAATGCATTGCCGGTGGGGGGGGTGGGGGGGGGAGCACCTCTGGTTAACATTCTGCTTCATAAGACCTTCCCAATTTCATAAACCTTATCAAACCGTCCCCAGCGCAGCTGCCCACTAACGCCTAATGCAGAATAACAAAGAGGCTCTGCGTGAGCCATGTTCACCGTCAACCTGAAAGCTACGGAAAGCCCTACAGTGTGGAGGAAGTCAGAAAGCATCGGGGGAGGGCTTACAGATCCCCACCCCCTCCTCCCCAAAGTGAATCCAGCACATAGTGTTCCTTCGGTTTCTTTCCGGTACTCGCTTCTCTGAGGTACATCTGTTCCACGGCCTAGAAAGTATAACTCCTATAGGTGTCCTATATCTGTCCTACCGTTAAGCCTTTGCAACCGCGCCACCAGAACTTTACGTCTCAAAAACAGGCGTCCGGAACTGATCGACACGTCGCACTCAGGCATGGCGTTGCGGCCCGTGTCTGCTTGCTGATCCGGTGGGTCTTCCAGGTTTCTGGACCCTGAGGTCTTACCCATTTCTCATTCTGCAGTGAGGAACCCCTACACGGGTTACACGTATCTTTCTGGGGCTTTCCAGTCCAGCGTCATGCTCCTGGAGTGGGTGGAACCCATGCAGAAGTTCATGTTCCTCAAGGTGAGCTCATGTCCCTCACGGTTAAGTCATCTTCCTCAAGGTTAGCTCATGTTCCTAAAGGTTAAGTCATGTTCCTCAAGGTGAGCTCATGTCCCTCAAGGGTAAATCATGTTCCTCAAGGTGAGCTCATGTCCCTCAAGGGTAAGTCATGTCCCTCACGGTTAAGTCATCTTCCTCAAGGTTAGCTCATGTTCCTAAAGGTTAAGTCATGTTCCTCAAGGTGAGCTCATGTCCCTCAAGGGTAAATCATGTTCCTCAAGGTGAGCTCATGTCCCTCAAGGGTAAGTCATGTTCCTCAAGGTTAAGTCATGTTCCTCAAGGTGAGCTCATGATCCTCAAGGTGCAAAAGTCACTCCTTAGCCCTCCTCCTACTGGCTGGGCAGTGTGGTAACTTCAGTGACTCTCCACGTGCTTCCCGCCCAGAACATTGACTTCCCGCTGCCATGCCCGCTGGAGGTCTTCGAGATGCTGGTGGTGCCCGAGCAGCAGTACCCCCTCATCTGCATGGCCGTCAGCAAGGGCACCGAGGAGAACCAGGTGGTGCGCTTCGAGACCGTCAACCCCAGCTCTACCTCCTCCTGGTTCATTGAGTCCGGTAGGTGCACCAGCCCAAAGCTCTCCTCCCTTTCCCACCACAGAACTATTACAGTCATTTAACAACAGCCTTTGTGAGACCATTGTGAGAACGTCATTGAGCGTACTTACACAAATGTAGACAGTATAGGCTCTTACACACCTAGGCTACAGTCATATATATTTTTTGTACATAGGACAATAAAACAATAAAAAGGACAGTATATTCAACACATAACGTAGTAACATATTTATTATCACTGTCAAATACTATGTACTTTACATAACTGTATGTGCTGTACTTTACACTGCTGGCAGCGCAGTTGGTTTGTTTACACCAGCTTCACCACAAACTCGTGAGTAATGCGCTGGGCTCTGACCCTATGACACTTACAGTATCGTTAGGTGATTTGGAATTTTTTTAGTTCCATTATTGGGCGCTTTTCCACTGCACCAGATACCGTACTTTTGATACTTCAGCAGTATACCAGAAATACGTTACTCCAAGGTGTTGGTTTTCCAGTGGAGTAAGAACTGGAACCGGTTCTGAATGACAGCACGATGCACGGTGGGCTGTTTTATACTGAATTCAAAAATTGGCTATAGTATATTATTGGGCTGGACAATGTGCCATATTAATACCAACATCACATGTTATGCACATGCAATTCTTACATCACTAGTCAACTATTGAGATCGGGCTTTTTTATAGCTTCATACTGTACAGCACATTATAGCGCAGGGAGTTTGTTTTGCTAAAATATTTGTACTTTGTCACAGGGAAAAAGCTTAGCAAGTTTTGCAGTTTTAATGATGATTCCTTTTGAAGATCATCTAGTATATGTTTAAAAATGTTAAGTTCCCCTCCGTTGCTTCTGCATGAGCGCTGCATGCGCTCTCAGAGGCAATGCTGATCCTTTTCATCCTTGCTGCTTACATCACTCCCAGACGGCTTTATGAAGCATCTATGTTGAACTTCTTCTTTGCTTGATAAATATCCCAGTATTTATTACAACAAAACTGCAAGATTTGAATCTTCCAATACTATGCTGCCCTTGCATATTATATAAAATTATGCCACGGATACGGATAAAGTTTGGATCTCATTTGTCCAACCATCTTCTTTTTTTAATTTGTTTATCGTTGTTTTTTCTTTTCCATGATGGGGGTTATATTGTGTTTAGAGGCAGGCTATTACCATAATGGAAGAAAGCGCTTGCGAGCCCCACACTGAAGTACCTAAAAACTACCCCAACTGGTTTGGTACTTTCGGTATTGGAACTTTTGTTACTGGTACTTGACCGTAAGTCAAGTTCCAAAAGTACTGTACCAAAAGAACAATACCTGGTGGGGTGGAAAAGTGCTCCTAGTATTATGGGACCACCGTCATATGTGGTCCATCGAAGTATCATTATGTGGCACATGACTGTATTATTGTTGTTGTTTATATTATTTATTGTTATTGTTGTTTGCTGTAGTATAAGAAATGAAATTGACATTTATCTGTAGTATTTCGTATTGGGTGTGTACTGTATATAACAATAGCTGAGATGGGCAGGCTCTGACGCCAGATGGCTGTAGTGTGATGATACAGTGTTGTGGTCATGTGACCTGCGTGAAATATCCATGGTAACTAAGGGGACTACCGAGTAACTAGGCGTGACATAAATGCCAGTTTCTGTGCATCAAGATGAGCTGTGTGCTTCTCCTTTGATGGCTCATGGAAGCCGATTATCTGGGATCAGATATTGTTAATTTAAGGGCTTAATGACCCTTAAAAAGGCCAGCTGGTATAATGCATCGGCCATAACATGCGACCAAAGCTGCGGGCAGTGGACAGCGATGCAGAAACCGCTGTCAGCCGTTGCCCATGTAGATCTGCCACCCTCAGATCTTTATGTGAGGTACGTCTGTGGCGTATACGGCAATGTGTCTGTGGGCACAGGGCTAGTCAGATGTAATGGGGGACAGAACTGTGATGTCACTATACTTTCTGTAGGCACACATTTAGTCTTATCACTTTTTATGCCGCAGATATGCCACAGACATGCGTAATCCACGTGACTCAGCTGGAGAGGGACACCATCCTGGTGTGCCTCGATCGTGAGTTCCTCTGCCTTTATTCCCGGCCAGTTTAGACCATATGAGTTTGTGGTAATACAGTGTTGGGTTGTCACACATTGTGGGGTCCTACTTTGCTCTCTTTTAGGGTGTATTAAAATTGTGAATTTGCAAGGGAGGTTAAAATCCAACAAAAAGCTGTCCGCTGAGCTGACCTTCAACTTCCAAATTGAGTCGATAGGTAAGTCTCACTTAAATTTTAAGCTTGATTTTCTTCCCTAATATAGTCCCCGTTTCTCATCCCTGAAGCTTCTGACATAACGATCATTCAGATCTGATCATTGCATTCTGTTAATTACAGCCAGTTCTCAGATAATCCGTTAAGCCTACATGAACACAGACAGCGATGTCTTTGTGTCATTACATCCCTTCATGTCCTGCTGTAATTTGATAAACTTTAGCCATGACCCATATGGAGAAAACACAGGCTGAAGCAGTTAGCATCAAAGCCCCTTGATGGAGTGGAGGAAGTGACAAATTTTGATTCTGGCAGGATGTGTGTGAACATTGTTTATGATGGATTATACACACTGTCAGCTAAAATGACTCTCAGATCGCCCCCTTCTGCCGGAAGCGTGCTGGGGTTGCCGTGGCAACAAATGCCGTCTTTTGATTGGCTCTTTTATTCAGTCAGCGTGCATAGTAACACTGACAGGGTCAGGTCAGCGTGATTCTGGATGCGCTTCCTCCAGGCTTCACAGGAAACGTAGGCCGTCGCGAGCTAGCTTCTCTGTCACAGAGAGCGGCAGAGTGAGCGCCAAGTCGTTAATTAAAGCGTACAGCCTTCTGCTGTTTCCTCAGAAGCTTTCTGACTGACAGCAGCTGCATCAGATTAACATCTGTCTCGGCTCTGTGGCCCAGAGTATAGGAAGATGATTTCCTCACTGGTGAACCAAAGACGTTCCCTTCCAGTCTGCCGTCGATGCAAATTCATCTTGACATTTAAAACACACGTCATTCTGAGTGTCTGCAGACCCCAGACCGTTTCAGGCAGACACCTTATCGCAAAATAATAGCTAATCGCATAATTCATCATATGCCCGAGCTGATTTAGCAGGCGGTCGGTAACCCCGGGTTTCCGAAAGGCACACATTGACTTGTATAAACAAACAAGCAAAACAGACGTATGGCGTTTTCGGCTGACATTTTCCGGGAAGTTCTATCCCAGCATCGTACTCCGAAATATCAGATTTTACATATGTCAGGTTATGGCGCCCAGGTAGTGATTGGCTGGTTCTCCTGCAGTGTGCCTCCAGGACAGCGTGCTGGCTTTCTGGAGACACGGCATGCAAGGCCGCAGCTTCAAGTCCAATGAAGTAGGTGAAGGTGGCGGGAAGCGGCCGGCGTCCCGCTGCTGTTTATTCTCTTGGTTCACAGGAACCGCCCCCACAGGTTCTTTTTAAGCAAAAGAATGCAAATATTTGTATAAGAATATTCCAGTGCGGGGCTCCCCAATCCGGTCCTCAGGGCCCCGAGGACAGGCCACGTTTTTGCTCTTGCCAGGAGCTGGGAGGGAGCAAAAATGTGGACTGTCCAGCAGTCCCCGTGGATTGGGTTGGGGAGCACTGTTCTAAAGCAACATGAGAAAATAAAAGATATATAATGCACACTGAGCCATACAATATACGCAGAGTGTAGTGCAGTGCATATAAAAATAATGCATGACTTGGAGTGCATTAACCTGCTTATGCCACAGTTATGACACATTTGGCTTTGTACCTAAAGACATTATTTTCTTATTTACAAGGCAAAAACACAAGTATAAGAGCTATTTGTTTTACTTTAATCAACACCCTTCTGACCAATAAGATTCGAGAATTCAAAATGCCATGGTTTAAGAAAAAATGTATGTACTACAGCAATACCCAACTGCAAAGAAGAGCCTGAAATGTTCCTGATATAACTTTCATGTATTTGTATTTCGTATGTGCTTTTATGTACACACAAGACCAAAATTGCATCCTCTCCTTTCACAACAGATTACTCAAGAGATTTCTGATAATACAAGGATCTTCCGGCTCTTGGGGTCGGACAGGTGAGTTTTTTTTCTCTTTCCTCCTGCCTTTCATAGTAGCATTTGGTCAGGTATGTAGCATGATATCTGACGAGGGTCATACATCGTAAATCACTGTGTCAAAGGTGATACATCATATCATTAAATCACTGTATCAAGCATAATACATCATATCATTAAATCACTGTGTCAAAAGTGATATATCATTAAATCACTGTCAAAGATGATATATCATTAAATCAATGTCAAAGGTGATACATCGTATCATTAAATCACTGTGTCAGAGGTGATACATCATACCTTTAAATCACTGTGTCAGAGGTGATACATCATACCTTTAAATCACTGTGTCAGAGGTGATATGTTGTATCATTAAATCACTGTATCAAGTGTGATGCCTCATATCATTAAATCACTGTGTCAAAGGTGATACGTTGTATCATTAAATCACCATATCATGGGTTATACATCATATTATTAAATGTATCAAAGGTGATACATCGTATCATTAAATCACTGTATCAAAGGTGATACATCGTATCATTAAATCACTGTATCAAGCGTGATACATCATATCACTAAATTACTGTATCAAAGGTGATACGTCATATAATTAAGTCATTGCATCAATGGCAATACATCATATCAGAAAATCATTAAATGGCATAAATACATCATTTTATTAAATAATTTATCTCAGCACCTCCAGATGGTTGTTCATGCTCTCCACTAGGCTAATTTGGCTGCATGTATTTTATTAAAACATTAAGAGTATTACAAAAAGTGATGCTAGGTAGGAAAAATGGTCATCCACTAATTTTGTGCTGCGTTTTGTGCTCACTTCTGACCCCCTGTGGCCTGATGGTAATGGTAACTAGGCCCAAACCCATGCATCATTTATGTATAAATGATCACTCTCCATCTTTTCTCATCTTTGCACTTTAATTATAATGATGATTTCTTGTTTTTTAAAAATGAATATTAATTTGAACTTTTTTGTAAATGAAATGGGCTGTTCCTGTGCTGTCTGTCTCTATGTAACAGTAACTACTGTAATGACCACACACACACACACGCACAAGGCAGAAATCAGACCTCCATCCCTGGAAGTGTGACATCATTTACACTAGCTTATTTCTTTTCTTCCTCCAGGGTGGTGGTTTTGGAGAGCAGACCAACAGATAACCCTACAGCACACAGCAACCTGTACATCCTAGCAGGCCATGAGAACAGTTACTGAGCAAAGTGCATCATGGGATTCCCGCCAATCAGGAAAGGAAATGTGCTCTGTGGGTCTGCCACCTCCTCTGAGACTATTCAGTGTGCCGTAGGGTCAAATGGGACTGATTTATACCGTCTTTAATTTATTGTGGCATGTTACAAAGGCACAAAGTACATTGTTCTTTTAATTTATAATGTCTTTTATAAAGTGTCGCCACCCATGATACCATTTTATGCTACCACACAAGTGCTTATTAGACTTATATTTAATTGTTGTAAATAAAAATGTAGTATTTTTGAAGCAAGGGACTTGAAATGATGTGAGGTTGTGCACTAAGGACCCGTTATGTAGATATCAGTGAAAATACTTTGTCCAGGTGTCCACACTGCTCAAACTGGGTACTTAAGGGCTTGTCCTGCTAGGACACTTTGGAGTAGCATTGCAGAGCCATTCGGATACACAGAAGCAGGGAAGTGCCCATCTTAACAACACTAATATATTTTATATCACGTGTCGGTCTTATAAATATGAATCCATAGGCTTTTAAAGTTTTTTTTTTTTTTTTAATCGTAAGCCATTTACAGTTTTGATTTTTTTTTTTTATGCCGCGGTATAAAACTGAACTAAAGTTTGCACAGAGGGTGTTTAGAAATGGTGATATTGATGTATATTTATATATGTGTGTAACATATACATGCACATATTGATACGTATGTGTACATCCAATATGTATAATATACAAATATACACATCTGTATACAAGCTATATCTACACAAAACCTGTGGTCCTGGCCTTTTCTTTCACTCTAGTTTACAAAAACAGCAATCTCGTCGTTACTTAGATAACTGAAAGAACGATATAAAAACCGTACTATTCAGGCTTAGGCAAAATTGTAGAGACTTTGTCCGATCGTACTCTTACGTCTTAATCATCGTTGCACTTTTCTCAAAGCGTCGTCCTTCACGTTGGTGTTCTTGAGCTGTCCGAATCAAGACTAACATTCCATCTTCCCGCGTAGCTCGGAGACGGAGCTGTTCCAATCGGTTTTCCTCGTCGCCATTTTTCACTTACGATGGTTTGCCAAAATGTGTATATCTTTCACATTTCAGCGATGAAGTGCTGGGTGAGTCTACCTCACGCAGAGCTGTCAGAGACTAACCAGACGCCACTGGCCTGGCCGGCGGTGGCTGGAACTTAAGTGCTACCAAGTAGATAATATGGAAGGTACATTGTGGGAGCTCTCCACCCGTCTGTATCCAATCTGTTGGTTGCTATCAAAACAGCTTGTGTTCCTGTTCTGCAGCAGTAACGTTTTCCGATTTCAATGCATTCTGTATATATTGTAAAATAAAATTGTTCAGTTTTACTTGTGTGCGTGTGTCATGTTGGGTGCCATGTTTCAGCTTTGCAAATACACATTAAAGAGAAAAAGAAAACATTATAATAAAGATTTTCGGTGGTCTATATGGTAATAGATTGGTGCCAGAAAAATTGTGGAGCGTTTACACTTTTCAGAATTTCTGTATCAAGTAGACAAAATATGATCAGAGAGAATCCAGTAAAATATGTATATGTGTGTGTGTGTACATGTATATATATAATTTATTCATTCAGTGATCAAAACAATTAAAGATATTACGTGTTTATCAGGAAAAAGTATGTGAACCTCTAAACTTATAAGTCAACGCAGTGTTTCTCAGCCCAGTACTCTGGGATCCCCAGACAGTCCAGTTGCCGAATACACCTGGACCGAGTATTTGATGTTCGCATTTGTTTTTCTTCATATATGCTTGGAGAGCAAACAAAAATAACAACTGTCTGAGGGTCCCTGAGCACTGGGTTGAGAGACAATGCGTTAATTGTTTGTTTAGGCTCAGGAGTGTCAATCAATAGGATAATGTTGAGATAAGAGTTTGGGTAGCCCCTCCCTTTTTAGTAAATAAAAAAAAAACGTAACTGAGTAGCGATAAGCCACGCTTCAAGTCTAACTTGCATTCACATGAACGGCTGTTCGCAGGAGCAGGCTGCCCACACGAAACACGCAGGTGGGCCTGACAGAATAACCACTGAGTGTCTGCATCGCTCAAACTCACGCCTTACAGTGAAGCATTTTCAAAGTGATTCCCTGAAGTGATGTTTATGAGGGCTTCTAACCCACTTTCTGCCTCTGGTACCTCGGACAGTGCACATCACAGAGGACCTCACACGAACAGCTCACATCACGGAGGACCTCACATGGACAGCACACATCACAGAGGATCTCACACAAACAGCGCACATCACAGAGGACCTCACATGGACAGCACACATCACAGAGGATCTCACACAAACAGCGCACATCACAGAGAATCTCACATGGACAGTACACATCACAGAGGACCTCACATGGACAGTGCACATCACAGAGGACCTCACATGGACAGCAGACATCATAGAGGATCTCACACAAACAGCTCACATCAGGGAGGACCTCACATGGACAGCAGACATCATAGAGGATCTCACACGAACATCGCACATCACAGAGGACCTCACATGGACAGCGCACATCCCAGAGGATCTCACATGGACAGCGCACATCCCAGAGGATCTCACATGGACAGTGCACATCACAGAGGACCTCACATGGACAGTACACATCACAGAGGACCTCATATGGACAGCACATATCACAGAGGATCTCACATGGACAGCGCACATCACAGAGGACCTCACATGGACAGCGCACATCACGGAGGGCCTCACATGAACAGCGCACATCATAGAGGATCTCACATGGACAGCGCACATCACAGAGGGCCTCACATGAACAG
>JAODKM010000040.1:17292701-17304238 GCA_026780845.1 Petrocephalus sullivani | reverse complement strand
TTTTCACAAACCCCATCCTGTGTGTATAGACTGGTGAGCGCAGGCTTTTTGGGATCAAAGTGGAGGGCGAGCCGGGATCCAGTGCTCCCGGACCATTTGGGGTTAAGGCCCAGTCTCGATGTGGAAGGACTCAAACCCATGACCTTCCAGGGACAGATAATCAACCCACTGAGCTACACATTGCCCTGCGCTGACTTAAGACCTAAACAATACAGACAATGTAAATTGGCCTGAACTGCTGATAACTGGATGTCTGCCATTCATCACACACTCTCTGTAAACTCTAGACGCCGCAGTGTGTGAAAATCCCTGGAAGGCGTCTGTTTCTGAGTCACTGGAAGTGCCATATCTGACACCAAAGATCACAGCACGTTAAAACCATTTATATCACACAGATTAGCCATTCTAATGCCGAGCCAAGCCTGAAATGAACCCCCTGCCCCTGTCTGTGTGCTGTCTGTATTCAGTTAAAGCCACGATTGCCTGTTTGGAGGTGAAGGCCGCATTAATGAGGGGTGTCCCTCATACACTGGTCACCAAGTGTAGGTTACGACATTTAAATACCAGACCCTTATTTACATTACTTTGTTTTAATCATCAGTGATAATTGCAGGCAGGGGTGCACTAGAGGCAGGGATACCCTGGCAGATTCAGGGGTCCCAGCACTTACAAAGGTAAAATTGGGCTGGGGGCACAAGGTGACATGTCCAGCTACATTCCTGACTATAGCGGCAGGTGAATCCTATTCAATTATACATAAGTGGCAAGACATGTAGATTCTGGGTCCTCCCCGGTATCCCGTCCTCCACCGTGGCCAGCTCCTCACTTCTGCACTGGGACAGAGCCAGCCGACACGTCCGGGCCCAGGCCCACCAGCCGGGCGCTGGCCTCCCACAGCATGCGTGCTGCCGCCTGGTCCAAGGCTTGGGTCGCCGGGTCCTTCTCTGTCAGCACGTCGAAGTACCTGCCCGTGACGCCCTCCAGCTCCTCCGCCACAGCCAGGAAGACGCTCGGCTGGGCCCCCTGCGTCGGCGTCTTCACCAGCAGATAGAACATGGGCCCTGGAAAGGAACAGCCATGTTGTTACGACTGTCTTTGCAGTCACTGTTCATAGAGCAACACTCTAGTCACGTAAAATCACTGCTTAATTTTATTTATGTGATTTAATTATTTTATTTATGTTAAATTGTTTTTTATTGTATGTGCTCTGTAAGGTGACCTTGGGTTTTAGAAAGGCGCCCACAAATAAAATGTATTATTATTATTATTATTATTATGAACATTTCATTTTGAGTAAGAACATATAAACAAAACACATACAAGTATGGACACTCAATGTACATGTAAATGTTTGCATTTACATATATACACTGCCTGGCCAAAAAAATGCACACTTTAATATTTAATTGGACCACATTTAGCTTTGATTATGGTGGACATTCGCCACCACCACGTTTCCATGTGCTTATGCAACATCACAACATTTTTATTCATCCAGATTTGCATTCATTTCCCATCAAGATCTTGTATTTACTACAGGTGAGTTGAACTACATAGAATCTTCTTCTGCACATCCCACAGGCTTTCAACTGGGTTAAAGTCAAGACTCTGTGGTGGCCAGTTCATGTGTGAAAATGATTCCCCATGCTCCCTGAACCACTCTTTGACAACTCGAGCCACGCCATTAGGAAAGAAATAATCCACTGATGGAATAACCTGGCCATTCACTAGATTTAGGTGCTCAGCTGACTTCACTTTATTGCTGCATTATGCTGCTGAGCCGTAATAATGACCCAGTCATTGGCTTTTAAGTATTTGCTGATTTAAATTCAAATGGTGACATTTTTTGGCAATTTTCTGCAATTCACTCAAGTTTAAAGTAGTGCAATACCGATGCAGGTAAATTGTTGGTGCACATTGAATCATGGGATAAGAGCTCCTACAGCCATGGAAAAACATCGGTTTTTCAGTCAGGTTGTGTGAGCACGGATAGACCAGCAACGTTTCCCAGATATCAGGATTTTGAACAGGTCGGTGTCCAGGGCATGCTGTTTCTTCTGTGATGCTGAGAGCTTTGTTGTGTTAAGTCAGACTTTGAGTCAGAACAATAATAATAATACAGTGCATGCGCATTAATATTAATATAATACATCATATTAATAATACAGTAATAGGCAGGGGAGGCATGTGGCCCAGCGGCCTGAGTCTCTGTGCCTGTGATGAGAGCCTGGTTGATGTGGAGCGTATGTGCCTATCCGATCTCTGACGGTGTGATCCATATGGCAGCGTTGCTGACTGTCAGGCAGGGGAGCGAGACTTGTCGATGGAGGTCGATGGCTTATACTCCTTACTACGCACGGCGCCACTTCCCAGCATGCCGTTTCTAGCTGTGTTTTGCCGTCTCAATGCCTTTCACCAGGATTTTTATCTAGCCACTGTGTACGTTCGTGTGTCACCGGATGTGAAAGCTGCTCAACGTGATGCGAGAGGGCTCCTGAGGTCATTATTAAGCTACGGTTTTTCGTTTGGAAAAGTTTTAATAGTTACTGTAACACTGTCAGGGTAAAAGTAAATGCAGGACAGCACATCCCGCATTTGACCGGTATAAGAATGCTTTGTGAGTTTGTGATGATGGGATTCCAGTTGGAATTCAATTGGGAAAGATGTTACTATAGCAACACATCTACTACAAAATAGTGCACATGGAAGGTGTTTTTCTGTCTCTCTCTCCCCTGCTGGAAGACTTTACTTTGAATCTGGGCTACGCAATGATGTGTATCCAGGGGCGAGGCCACTGGGGCACAGGCCCCGGCTGGATGCTGATTGGCCACCTCCCCTGTCACTTACAGATTATAAACATATCATTGGCTAATGATAAGGCTGGCCCCTCTGAATAAATGATGGCCCATCTTATGCCTGGCCCACTGGCTACATAGTTAACTAACTAAGATAACTGTGATGCACTACAGCCCCTGAAGGAAGCTCACCGAGGATGGTGCTGGAGAACGGGGACTGATGCATGCCCGTGTGCCGCCCCAGGTCTGTGGCCACCACCCCCGGGTGCAGCGCGTTCACGGTGACCCCGGTGCCTGTGCCACGTAACACACACACACGCAACAGAAAAAGGCAACATTTACATAGCAGCAAATCCTCTAGCACAGCAGCGTCTTGTAAGCCATCTCTTCTCTGAGGAAGCCTGACATGCCTTGCAGCCTCCCGGCCAGTTCCTTGGTGAACAGCACGTTGGCCAGCTTGCTTTGGCAGTAGGCTTTCTTGGTGTCGTACTTCTTCTTCTCCCAGTTGAGGTCGTGGAAGTCCAGTTCTCCCACGACGTGGGCCAGCGACGACAGGTTGATGATGCGGCTCGGGGCTGAGCTCTTCAGCTTGTCCAGCAGGAGGTTGGTCAGCAGGAAGTGACCTTCGTATGAAAGCAGCCAGAGACACAGGAGAGGGAGGGACTTAGAGCTCAGCCAATCGGGGAAAGGGCCTGTATGACCTCACTAGGTCACATGATGGGTTACTTCCTGCTGATGTTTCATATTTATGGCAGGTGACTGGAAATCTTAAAAAGATGCTTTTATATAATTATCGCCCATTACATCTGGACACTACACAAGTTGTTCTTTCTAACAGAATAGGAACAACAGTATACATTTTGTTAATAAGAGCTCTAAACATCAATTTAAGCACTGAAAGGCGAACATAAGAGTGTCTGTGTGAGAGGCCGCTTGGCGGGAAGCAGCACGCCGCCATCCGGCAGCTCACCCAAATGGTTAACCCCAAACTGCATGTCGAAGCCATCCTCCGTCCTCCAGGCTGGACACCTCATCACCCCTGCATTGTTTATCAGTATGTCCACTCGCTCCTCCTCTGAGACAGGACACAAACGGGTCAGCTTACCAACCAACCAGCTGAAGTAATCTTAACAAAAAACCAAATAGCGCCTTTCTTTTGGGTAGAGGGGCTTTTCCAGGTTCTCCCTTTTCCTTTAGTGTGTTATATAGCTTTATATGCATGTAAACCATAGGCAAAGTGTCAAGGCAGAATGTACACGCCAAAGGGAGTAACTCTCGCCACTCTTCTCTAATCTACCTGAAACACCTCGTTGGAATCCCAGCTGTTACTTCCGTGACACGGTGAGGTCACATGGTGAGGTCAGGACTGCAGACTGCATTGGCTGACCAATCAGAGCAATTAGAGAGCACTGAGCTCATTAGGGGGTGGGCCTTAAAGTACTAATAGACAGAGTTATAGATAGAGTGAATAGAGATGTGCAGTATGAGAAAAATAATGTTTTTGGAAAACTGAACCGTGTAAATCTATTCAAGTAGACCCCAAAAATTGTGAGCATTTTAGGCACTTTGAAAAGTGATGCTTTGACCCAGAGTGATGTACATAGTCACTGTGGTAAAAGGACAAACATGAAAAAGGTATCACACTATTGAGAAGGGTAATTCAGATATTAATGCATAAATACCCCTAAAATTTAATTTAACCGCTTCATTTTGGAAAATGGGGCACTGCCTGAACAGAAGCTTTTTCTTTGGGGAGTGCTTCCGCCCTCTGGACAGATGCTGTGAGGAAAGGCAGATGTAGAGTCACCCCAACCCCCCCCCAAACCCCAGCCTCCTCACCTTGGTTCACCCGACTGGCGAACTCGCGGATGGACGCCATGGAGGCCAGGTCCAGCCGGCGTGCATACACGTGATAGTTGAGGGTGTCTCCTCGGATCTCACGAGCCGCAGCCTCACACTTCGCCTCGTCCCGGCAGCCCATGATGATCCGGCCCCCTTTGCCACAGAGAATTCTGGGAATCATTACGGAGAGACCAGCAGGGAGGTGGCTCCTTATGGAATTTAGGCAGGCTCTTCCGTCCAAACGTGCTTTGGGTCCCCCGGTCCTCAGGCTCAGCTTTTACACAAAGAGTAACATCCCGGGGAAGCGTACATGCAACCCTGCATCAGATACACACGTCGGTAATACAGGATAAAAAATCTCAAAACACTCCATATTCAACCTACCATTTCTCCTTGACATTTAAAGAATTGTTTCATTAAAAGATATTTATTTTCTCTTTGTGACACCCTATGCCTTTTCATTATGCCTTTCGGAAACCACACTCTGAAATTATTCACTGAAGTACATATCGGTAAATTTAGGCATCAATATGGAGCTGGTCCCCCCTTTGCAGCTATAACAGCTGCCACTCTTCTGGGAAGGCTTTCCACAAGGTTTTGGAGTGTGTCTGTGAGAATTATTGCCCATTTATCCAGAAGAGCATTTGTGAGGTCAGGCACTGATATTGAACTGGCTCTCAACAGCCACTCTAATTCATCCCAAAGGTGTTCAGTGGGGTTGAGGTCAGGGCTCTGTGTGGGCCAGTCAAGTTCCTCTATAACCAACCCACCCAACCATGTCTTTATGGACCTTGCTTGTGCACTGGGACACAGTCATGCTGGAACAGAAAAGGGCCTTCCACAAACTGTTCCCACAAAGCTGGAAGTTGTCCAAAACGTCTAGGTCTGCTGAAGCATCCCTTCACTTGGCCTAGCCCAACCCCAGAAAAATAAACCCGTTATGTCTTTTCCACCAAACTCTACAGGTGGCACAATGCCGTCAGGCAGGTAATATCCTCCCGGCATCTGCCAAACCCAGACTCGTCCATCAGACTTCCAGACGGAGAATTCCTCACTCTACATGTGTCCACTGCTCCAGAGTCCGGTGGCAGTGTGCTTTACACGGCTCCATGTGATGCTTGGCGTCGCGCTCGGTGATGTGAGGCTTGCATGTAGCTCAGCCATGGACGCCCGTTCCATGAAGCTCCCGGCACACAGCCTGGGAGCTGGGGTTAATGGCAGAGGAACTCCGGATGCAGTTATTGAGTCACAGAGCGTTGGAGACTTATGTGCTTCAGCATTCGCCGATCACGCTCTGTTACTTCACATGGTCCGCCACTTCATGGCGGAGTTTCTGTTGTTTCTAAACGCTTCCAGTTTGCAGTAATACCACTTACAGCTGACCGTGGAATATCTAGCAGGGAAGAAATTTCACAAACTAACTTACTGCAAAGGTGGCATCCTACGGCAGTACCACAACTGAATTCACTGAGCTCTTGAGAACAACCCATTCTTTCACAGATGTTTGTAAACCTGACTGCATGGCTAGGTGCTTGATTTTATACACCTGTGGCAACGGGTCTGAACGAAACACCTGAATTCAATGATTAAGCCGTGTGTCCCAGAACCTTTGTCCATATAGTGTAGTTATGGTGACCCCTAGATCAAATACTTGCAACACTTGTGCTGCAATCATGCCGTTTTTTTGCCGTCATTGGTCAACTGCAATAAAGTAGTAAAATAACCAGAGGAACAAGGAACCAGACCAGTGACCGGATCCTGAAGGAAGCTCATTGAAAACAGGAGCCCCAAAAGCACTTCTCTAGATAACGTTATGGTTGAGGAAAATGAAAATTAGCTAAATATATATATTTTTTTAAATCTTGGCAGGGGAGGGGGCAGTCTGATCCCGTAAAATCAGAATACAGATTACCCAGAAACAAAGGTCTTATTCGAACACCGGCAAGTGTAGCTAGTCAGAGCAGATAAGGGCTGTGAGTCTTGCCAGAATTCATCATTTTTAACAAAGGACTGATTGATGTTACACTGACTCATAGCGGGATTACGAGATAGTCTGTCAAACACTTGCTATTCCCCAGTATTCCATCCAGGCATACATAATGGGAAAGAAGGTGGAGCCATTGCTCAATGGAATCCTTATCTTAATCATTCCAGTTAAACGATACGCATTGCTTAGCTTGAGTGTTGCTGAGTGGGGTGGGGAATGCAGGGGGCAGGGGATTGTGGGATTGGCACATTTTAGGATTGACACCATGATGGTAGACACTTGGGGGATGTATCAAAAGCCACACTTACTGACATACCAAGAGTGCACTCCAGGTTTGATATTAAGACAAACTAAAATAATATGTAAATATAAATAGATCAGTGTGTGATTCAGATGCTTGAAGTTGACTATTGTTTTTAAATATATATTATCCCTGTGTGAAGTCTCCTAACTTCACATAACGGTCATGGGATAAAAGAATGCAAATGCTAAGTCCCATTAGTATTAACCTAAACTTGTTAATATTAACAGAAAAGCCACATTCCCTCTGATCACTTCAAAAGACTGACACCTTCAAGAGAGTAGGCGTATCAGACTTGCTGTAAAATGAATCATTATGTGTCTTTGGGACCTCATTGCATATCAAAGACATTTTTCTTTTCATTACAGAGATGTGCTTTCTTTTAACGTTGGTGTTTATTCAGTTTTTCACACACTCACATTTTTGCATTAAAAACGCAGTCCGTTGCCACTTCACCTTAAAGTGCACTAGTCTGCCACCTCCTACAGCTTATACAATCACCTCGAGCAGCTACTGGAGCTCATCCTCTCCGTTTGGGAATGTCCTGCTTCATGTCAGGTGGAGCACTCTTAAAGGTGGTATTTCTGAAGCACTGCTCAGGTCTACAAACACATCATTACCAAACATCTCCTGGTAATCTGGCAAAGCTTGTTATATGCCATTTAGATTACTGCTGATTATTCGGAATCCATTATGATTTTTCTAGCAAGACATAAGTGCAGGTACGGTCCCTTTACCTCTCTTAGCCAGCTCACGGGCCGTCTCCTTTCCTATGCCAGAATTAGCTCCCGTGATGACCACAGTCTTGCCTTTAATCTTCGCTTTACTGGGACAAGCACCCCCGGTAACATGATCTCTGGTTGGAAAAACAAGCAATAAAAAAAAACACTTAATCTTCCAGCAATGCATTTTTTCCCCAAATAGTCACAAATGCCATACTGACATTCCTCATGTAACATCAAACAGTTCTCGAATAAGTTCGGGAACATAACTTACGAGGGTAATCGTAAATTTTATTCTGCCTAAGTGACACGTGGCTTCATAAAGTGAAAGTAGTGAATACATTTTACAGCAATCCTGGAGGGACAAGTCAGGTTTTCTCCTTGAATGTATTTTTTACGTAAGATTACAAAAATATCCAGACGCAAAATGCACCGTAGCTGGATATCTACGGACACTGGAACTTAACAATACGCTTAGATTAGCTAAATTATTCTATCAGAAACTGTTCAGTACCACAGGTCACTGAAATGTCACTTTTCCGCGTTAGGAATAACGCTTAAGGGCATCCATACCTCAACAATACGCTGACACCGATAACAGTTCCAACTACCGAAACAGGTAAAATGTATTTACTCATGCTCTAATGGGATACAGTAACAACGCGGAGAGACATTTAAGTGGAAGCGTAGGTCGCGTCAAATGCCGATACTGCCCGCTTGTAAGATGGACGGCGCTGATTGGCTCGTGAACACAGGAAACGACCCACGCACCAGCCAATCAAAAACTGGGAAAAAAATATAGACTCTTCTGTATGGCTCTCGTATGCGTTGTCGATGCAACAAATAAAATATATTTTAATTTAACTTGTTTTTTTGAAAAAACAAATCACAGTGTGATTTATGAAGCTGGCGAGTTTTATGCTTTGGAATCTCAGACTTAGATATTCCAGCTACACATTGACTAAAAATGTTCTGAATTAGTGTTTGAAACGAGCAAATGTAAAGTCCTGAAAGAAACTGGTCTGATATTTGGGGGTGGGGGGGGGTTGTTAGATTTCAGGGATTAGATTATAAATAACTGCTTTGCAACTTGGGGATCTGGGACTAATTTTCCAAATTTATTGCTCTGGCTTTTCAGGCACTTGAAGAAAACCTGTTCCACATTGAAAAACCATGTCTCTAATTTTAGCTGTGGTGATAGAGAATATAACCAAGAATGTACAGACTGCAAGGCAGGGTATATACTGTGCAGGATAGCAGGGTGTATACTGTGCAGGATAGCAGGGTGTATACTGTGCAGGATAGCAGGGTGCATACTGTGTAAGATAGCAGGATGTATACTGTGCAAGATAGCAGGATGTATACTGTGCAGGATAGCAGGATGTATACTGTGCAGGGTAGCAGGGTATATACTGTGCAAGATAGCAGGGTGTATACTGTGCAGGATAGCAGGGTATATACTGTACATGATAGCAGGATGTATACTGTGCAGGGTAGCAGGGTATATACTGTGCAGGATAGCACTTGCAATACTGATCGTTGTTCAACTCTGCTGAACATTGTCTCATCTCACTATATACATGTACAAGGATGTTGATGAAAATAAAGTATCCTCAATCACATGAAACCACCCAGAAAAAATATTTCATAGTTAGATTTTTTCTTTGTTGGAAGATGTTGTGTGGGTCACGCTCCAGTATTTCTTACACCAGTACCTGGGGATTCTTTGGAAGTCCAACCGAACTGCACTTTTGCTTAGTAAACTCACTGATAGCACGCATGCCATACGGCTAAAAGTATGCTTGTCCAGCATATCACTCTGAAACCAAGGATATAATTATGAAATTGTGAAGAGTCTCTGTTCTACTTCCCATTTGACATTGGAACATTGCTCATGGGATTTGTTGCTATTCGGGTTCAGTATTGATGTTGTTAGCTGATCAGGGTACTGCATCACAAAGCTGGATTTTTTTACTTAGCCAGATAACTTGTAGGATTTAAGGTACCCAGTTTAAACTAATTTCATTCACTTACATGTAGCCCACACTACCTTAATCCCCTCACTTGCAGCTGACTAGGGCAGCTCTAACAGGACAGAAACTGGGCAAACTGACTTGTTGGAAAGATGGCATCTTATGATGGTGCCAAGGGGAAAGTCACTAACCTCTTCTGTACAGCCACCCATTCAGCTGCTAATGTTTGTTGCAAGAGATGGTGTGGAGGTGTGCTTATATATACACAACTGTGTCAGCAAAGAGTGTGGCTTAATGAGGCAATTCCTCTAAATAACAGGGCTTTTCACATACTTTGTGACTAAGTGATCATTGTTTTTATATACATCGTAAAATCATTTAAACAATATTGTTCTTTTTCTGGGTGGTTGTTAGTTATCACAGTTATAGAAAATATAATAGATGCCATTCGGGCAACACTCTAAAATAAATAGTGTGGTGCCTATTTGTAGAATTATTTGACAAGTTCTCTGAATTTCCCAGGATATTCTTGTAATGTTGTTTGAACTATGTATTTGCCACATGTCCCTTCTAATGAAAAATAAAACTACGCAAAGCGGGTAATTTGCCCTTAACTTAAGTGACATTGCAACCCACTTTACAGTACCATAAGTGTGTATCACTTGAGTATGTGCAATTTTCAAGAATATATCCACTGGTTTGGTGTCTAGGGTAGTTCTATTTAAATTAAATCATACACATGCAGTGTTTAGCAGTATGTAAATAAATATACCCCGCGTCTCGATCCAGATGCCCATTAAATGTGTGCCTCGAATAACCCAGGATAATTATAACTGGTGTGTTATAATTATCATAGACTGGTGTGTGGCTCTGCTTGTTAGGAATGTGTGCCTGTGTGCAGAAGGTCATCGGGTTGAATCTTTTGGCCAGAATAGTATTCACTGTTAGACCATTGAGTGAGGCCTGTAACACCAAAAACTGCTCCAGGAAGCTGAATAGAGAGGGCTGACCTCAAACTCCACTCTCTTCTGTATGTGTATGCCTGTGTGTCTCATAGCAGACCAAGAAGGGGTATGCCAGAGGCAAAGAGCTTTTGTGTACCTGCATTCCTACTTTGACAAATAAAGTCACCTTAGCCGCACCGAACCCTCAGCTATGGAGTATTAAAAATAGGCCTCCTGGACACTGGCGGCGCTGTTCGGATTTTTTGTCGCTTCTCCGGGATCCATTGCTCAAGCCTGTGACCCTCCTCGCGCCCTGTGGGGGGAGGGTACGGGCACCGTCGGGCGACGTACGGTGAAGACGCGCAGCGCGCATGCGCCGCCCTCGTTCCAGCAACAACCGCAGCCGAGCCACAACAATCGGCCGCGTTAATTATATCGAGCCAGATCGGCAGCTCGCGCGCGTTTCGGGCCGAGCCGTGCCGTCCCGTCCCGGGCCACTTCTCCCTCTCGCCCGAGCGTTCGGCCGACGCCGCTCTTCTCCCCGCACGGGCTGATAATGTTAAGTCCATGGAGGATAACGAGGTGAGCCTCCCTCCCTTCCTCTTCGGCAAAAATGGGCTTTCGCGTAGCGCAGCGACGGAGAAACGGGCGCTTTTCCCCCCGAGCCCGTGACGGCTAGGCCGCAGTCGGCGCCCGCCCGCCCGCCAGGCAGCGCGGCCTTTTTAACCGAGAGCGCCGCCCCGATGCTGGGGACCTTCGCTAGCTAGCTGGCTGCTAAGCTGGTTAGCCGCTAGCGGGCTACTCCCGTGCGAGCAGGGATCGGCCTCACGTCGGCCGCCGTCTCCGGTTCCCGCTCCGTCGAGTTCCCAAGGCCGCTCGTCGCGTCCCCCCCCCCTCCTCCTCCTCCTCCTCCCACCCCCTCCCCAGCCGCCCCCACCCCCCCTCGCTGCCCTCCCGGTTTGATGTGAGGAGC
>JAODKM010000040.1:17235726-17265143 GCA_026780845.1 Petrocephalus sullivani | reverse complement strand
TGTTTAATTTGCGCAATTATTGTTCCATTACCGTCGTTGCTTCTTCCGACCTGCTATGTTGTGAAATATCCCTTCGGGTGACTGATTGGAAAGAGCCCTTTGCTCTTCCTTTGCTACCGGCACGCAAAGTGGACCAGCGAGAGCTCACTATAGACAGGCTGGCTGCCCTTCCTTTAGCCCGGTCAGTACAACGTGCTTGTGCCTTTGGACCTGAATAAGCTGGGGGGCTGAAGTGGAGATTTGTCGAGGAATAACACCTTTTTGAAAGCATTCACTCGGTCATGTGCTGGTTTGCTGCATATTCTAAGGGCTTAATTATACTTACTGAAAGGTGGCTGAATCGCTTTCTGAAATCATCAAGGTGCATTCAGATAATGGGGAGTATCCGAATATTATTTTACACTCCACATATGTCCGTGGCCTTTTCTGGATGTTAGGACTCTGGCTTTAAAACTCAAATGAGAGAAAAATATATTTGAAAACAGTTGTTCTCTCTTGCAAAGGAATCTGACAGCAAACATTTTAATGATGGCGTACAATACCATCTGAAGGCATTTTAACCTCCTCTGGTGCACAGTCTTCCATCTTGGGCTTCCCTTGTGAATGATGCATGTCCATGCAGCCTATGGGGGGAGTGATTGGGCCCAATAGTGCTGATCTCCTCTGATGGGCTGCAGGTGTCCGTCGCTTTGATTTGAGGCCGTAGGTAGCTTGTGTGAACTTCGTCACCAAAGGCATTTGCAGTAAGTACGGGCCTCGGTCTTCCCTTTCACTTTTGGGTTATAGTCCCCTGACGGGCCAAACCCAGGAAAAGTGTGTGCGCGTGAGTTTTTTTGATTGCAGGGTAAAAGGTGCATCCTGTCCTCAGTACCTCACACCCCCTGTGGGTCACAGGGCACAAATCTGCCACCATGTCCCACCCAGCTGGTGTTAGGTTCTTGGGATCTTCTCAGTTAGTGCTGGTGTTCCCTAGGGTACGTGTGCGTGGATAATCGATAATCGGATAACCAGTCAAGGCATTACTATTTGAATACTGATTCTAATGCAGAGAATGATGGGAATTTGTCAGAAAATATGGTGGCTGCCATAAAGCCAAGTGTGGAGGTATTCTGTTTTGGAAACTGAAAATTTATTTTGTGGAAACTCTGTGACACCCAGCTTATACAGAAATTCAGGGCTGAATCATACCGAAACATCCGCTAGTGTCCATGGTGACTCCATTCAGCTGTGTTTTGTGTTTACTGCAGTCTTACTTAGTCATGCAGATAGCCAGATAACCATCAGGTAACAATGTCAGTTGTATGAATATCGAAAATAGTCTCTATGCATATCCCTAGTGTTCACGTTTAAGGACTTTAATGTATACTGGTAACGTGGAACGTCGTCTCTGGCTACACGTGTAGGGTGCAGTCTCTGTGTGTGCATGCGCACCGCTCTGTGCTGTCCCCATGTGGCTGAGCACATGTGAATTGAGCGTGTGTCTGTGTAAACACACCTCTGTGCGCGCTCTGCATGGCCGCTCGGCTCAGCCCGCCCCGGCTGACGGGGGCAGGGGTCTATTTTCGGCCTCTTTGTGGAGCATCAGCGCGGTTGCGTGCGTCACCAGCGTCGGTTTCCTCCCCGCGATCGCTCTGGCCCGATTGTTTGTAAATCCACTCTGAAGCACCTATTGTTCCCAGTCTGCCCCGCCGGCGACCGGCCCCCTCCGCAGATCTGTCATGTGAGCAGAAGGCCTGCCGAGCCCAACGCGGAGCGCCCCCCACGCTCCAGCGCGCACACGCGCCTTTACCTACCCTCCATCGCTGGGATTAATCCCAGTAACTCCCCTGGTGACCTTCGAGAGCTGGCACCGATAGCGGGAATGCCTCGGCCCCTTTGCTGCTGTCTGTTTTTTCGAGGATTCCGAGGATCTTTTTTTACCAGGATTTACCCCGACACAGATTCTGCGCCCCAGAAAGGTTGAGGTTCTGTCACTGACGGATTTCCCATCAGGTCCCCCTAAACGTAATTCCTTAGGCCACCCTACCGGAACGTGGTTATGAAACGATGGCGGATTTACACTAGGGGTGTAAATTTTTGGTGCAAGCCTTGAAGATTCCGATTACTGAAGAAATGATTTCATTTCAGTTATGATTTGATTTTGATTATTCCATTTATTATCTAGACCTTTAGCTTCACTGAAAAAGCTCTGATATTACCCTGGGAACTTAGTTATGCAGTTTTAATGGAGTGCAAAGGCCAACTACTGAAATGTACAGGAAATACAACAAAAACATGACGTACAGTCGTCCCTCGCCACTTCGCTCTTCGACTTGCGCGGCTTCACGCTATCACGGTTTTTTCCCAATACAGTACTGTCCTAGTGCTGGCTTCTAAAGGTTCTGCTTCTCCTAAGCCTTCTGCTTCTTATTTTCATAGGTTAGTGGTTCTGTGTAAGAACTGTGTGTGTAATTAAATGTATAATAATAATAACAATATGATATTTGTAACGTCTACTATGTCTTTTCTCTTATTTTGTCTAATATATTGGGTAATACGAGTGTAATGGTGACTAAAGGGTGTTTCATGTCTAGAGGGCTCTAATAATGTAAACAGGTTTCCTATGCTCTAATTACAAAAATATTAGATTTATAAATAAGGAATCCTACTTCGCTGAAATTCACTTTTCGCAGTAGCATCTGGAATGGATTAAACGTGATAAACGAGGGCCGACTGCTACCTGATCGGGCACTGGAAGGTTGCGGACGGTGAAACTTACTGAGCTTGAATGGGTACATCGTTTTTATCCTATGGAAAACGAAAGATCGATCTGTGGGCCAGATTTAATAATGAATTATAAACGTGTTGTGGGCCAGTACTTTGAGCCATCTGCTAAGTAGTGAATGGACTGATTAAAATCCCTCATCCTACACAACAAGAAAATGGTAATATTCCGATACCGTGTTCTCCATTATTTTAGTAGGTGTGTTTTTAGCTCGGTGCTGCTATCCCCTCTTCCATGTGATGTGAAACCTGCACTGTCCCTTTAATAACATTTGACATGTTCTACTCTTTACGTCATGCTGAATGTACCCATCCATTCATTGTTCTCAGCTGATCCAGGTCTGGGTCACGGGGCAGCAACCTCTGCAGAGATGCCCAGACTTCCATCTCCTCAGCCACCTCCTCCAGCTTCTCATACGTGAACACAGGAAACTAGATTGATCCGCTTAATAGACGGCATCACCTTTCGACTTGGTTCTCTTCCCCAAGACTGACCCATACAACGTCCGCGTAACTGCCAATGCTGTACCGATCCACCTGTCATTCTGCCAGTCCATTCTTCCCTCACTCATCAACTAGATACTCCATTAACATGCTCCTCCGCTTGAGTCAGTGACTCCCAACCTTGAGGGGGCTATCCTCCCCTTTCCACTCGAGAACCATGACCTCAGATTTGGAGGTACTGATCCTCATCCCAGCCATTTCATCTGAAATGCACTCAGCTCAATGAAGCCAAACAGGACCACATCTGTAAAAAGCAAAGATGCGATCCTGAAATAACCGAACAGGACCTCCTGTGCCCCTTGGCTGTGCCTAGAAGTTGTCCATAAAGGTTATGAACAGAATCGGTGACAATGGGCAGCCCTGGCAAAGTCCAACACCCACCGGGACAGAGTCTGACTTACTGCTGGCAATGCGAACCAGACACTCTCTCCAGCAGAACAGGGACCTAATGGCCTTAAGCAGCAGGCCCAGTACCCCATACTCCCAAAGCACCCCTTCATAAGATGCCCCGAGTGCATGTGGAATATCTTTCACCCAATATCCTTGTGATGGTAAAGAGCTGGTCCAGTGTTCCACGACTAGGGCCGAATCCACAGTGTTCCTCCTACATCCAATGTTTGACCAACGGATGGAGCTTCCTCTCCAGTACCATGGCATAGATCATCTCAGAGAGACTGAAGCTGAAACACATCCTCTGGCTCTTTCTTAAAGACCTCCATGCAGTGTTCAAGATGCTTGTCGGGCAATGCACCCCCCCACCCCCCAACACCCAGCGCCTTTATAAGCTCTGGATCCAGAGCCTTTACAATATATTCTCAGTGAATATCATATGATCACCACTATCGTTTTGAGGCCGGTAGTGTCATTCTCCATGCCTTCACCAAACTCTTCCCACAATCAAGCTTTTACTTCGGCAACGGCCAAAGCCACTTTTCGCTTGGCCTGCGGAACCTGTCAGCTGCTTCCAAGGTCCCACAAGCTAACCAAGCTTAGAATTCCTCTTCCTTCAGTTTGACAGCTCCCTTTTTGATGTCCACCACCGGGTTCAGGGGATGTTGCTACCCAGCACAATGACCTGATGGCCACAGCTCTGCACAGACGCCTCAGCAGTGGAAGCAAGGAACATCAGTATCTCCAGTCACTCTCAGAATTCGAGAGTAGTTCTGCCAGAGGTGTGATATGGAGATCCTCTGGACAGGATTTTCTGCCATTTTGAGTTTCACATACCACAAACCACAATCATCCTTCAGGGGTCGGGCCCGAGGCCGTGACAGGATAACAGAACAGCTGCTTTATATATAGTAGATTAATTTGGCTAATAGTCATATTTATTTACAAAACAAAGCTATATTAACAATACAATATGCTATTAACAAAATGAATTACTTCATATATTAACTAAATATAACCATGAATATAATAGGTTAATTATAATGAGAGAACAACTACAAAACGCTATTAAAACTGAAGGTACGTAGAAGACACTGATTTGTGGCATGCGGCATGACTTGTGGTACTCGAGAAGAGCTCTACGCACTAGTATAAGGGAGGGCTGTTCCAGTGTGCACGGCTCATAGCAGTAATAGGCAGGCCCTGGTGTACATTTATTTTTTTTTTCTTTCCTTTTGGCCCTTATGGTTAACAGAGACTGACGGCTAATCGAGTGATGGACAACTGAGGTTTTACTGTGTTTTTTTTTTGTGTATAGTGCATTTTGAAGAGCCAACAGAATTTTTCAGTGACGGTGTGTTGCCATTCAGCACACTTTAGATTGAACTTTATTATCATTGCATAAAATACAAGTATTCTGACAAAAAAAATGCATTTTGGCATCTGATCGGCAAAATATTGCAACAGTGCTAGAATCTGCTGTGCAATATATATGAGATAAATAGTTAGACGTTGCTTGTGATGACTGTGCTTACACCAAATATAACATTTGTCGTGCCCCTTCCTCACATTGTTTACGTCATATTAAAATTCCTGTTCTTGGAGTTTTATTTCAAGCCGCTATCCTCAGACTTTGTACCCAGAAAGGCGTGACTTGCGTATTATGAGCACAGCTCATTTATGGTTATTTAGCATGGCAGCTGTGCTGGATCTCTGGCTGGTATACCTATGCACATACCTATGCACATTTACAGCATTGTTCTGACATGTTACGGGGGACGTGCGTAAGCCAGGTTTGATAAATCAGATTTTTTTTTTTTTTGGTGCATTTGCATTTTTTCACAATGAATTTTGGTAATGAGTTTGGTAAATGCGCCTTTTGGTTTTTTATGTTCATGTTCTTCATTAGGGTTGTTTGAGGATCACTGGGACACCTAAACCCTCCACCAGGACAAGGAGGCAGTTCATGGAGGGGGCTAAATAATTTAGCATGATGCAAAGTTAAGACTAGTAATCAGCCTATGCTCTCAACGGGCAAAACCTCATTGTTTGAGAACATTTCTGATGCAAAGTAAGTCCTAAGGTAGGATTTGTTGATGGCTTACACCAACTGAGGAATGTTTTTGCAGATCCAAATTTCGTGAGGACCTTCTTGACAACATACCGGTCCTTCTGCAAGCCCCAGGAGCTGCTGGCCCTCCTGATGGAAAGGTGAGTGGGCTGCTGCCGCATGACACAGCGGGCTTAGGAGATGCTGAGGAGGCTCAGAAAGCCAGTGACGTGTCTAGCTGAGGTCCCGTCTTAGGCTCTGATCCCCCGTGTGCATCCCAGGTTCGACATACCCGAGCCCAAACCCCCCGAAGCTGACCAATTCGCCATGGAAAATGGAGACCAGCCTCTCAGTGCCGAGCTTAAGCGATTCCGTAAGGAGTATGTCCAGCCGGTCCAGCTCAGGTACTTCCTCGTCTTCCATCCCTGGGCCTCACTCTGATTGGAGTCTGGCATCCAGCCCTACATGCATCATTAGTCCTGTAAAACTGTTTACTGAACGTGTCTCTCTGCGAAGGCGAGTGTGCGATTATAGCGTTTTAACCTAAAGACCCGATCAAGGCTGTGTTTAAGGGCTTTTATATCGTGCTGATATTCTTAGAACAGGACAAGGTGTGTTCCCTGAGTCATACCCAGGCATCGGGCGATCTGTCTGGCAGTAATGCCTACTCTGTCCTGTCAGTGTCATTGGTGTCACATCTCCGCCCGCCCCTGCAGAGTCCTGAACGTGTGTCGCCACTGGGTGGAGCACCACTTTTATGACTTTGAGAGAGACCCCGAGCTGCTGAGGTGCTTGGAAGAGTTCATCGGCACTGTCAGAGGTACTCATTAAATGACCAAAATGAGGAGCACTTTACTGTATCCCTTTGGTCAGTAATTTTCGTAAACGCCCCAAGTCCTAATGCTTTCGCCGAGCGATGACGACATGTCCGTCTCCGGCTGGCATGTCAGCTGACTTGCGACCTCTGGTCACCCCCCCTGCATTCCGTTTCTCCTGTCATCCTGTCAGGGAAGGCCATGAGGAAGTGGGTGGAGTCCATCACCAAGATCATCCAGAGGAAGAAACAGGCGCAGGCTAACGGGCCCAGCCACAACATCACCTTCGAGAGCTCGCCGCCGCCAATCGAGTGGCACATCATCAAGCAGGGCCAGACGGAGCAGTTCGACCTCATGACCCTGCACCCCATCGAGATCGCCCGGCAGCTCACGCTGCTCGAGTCTGACTTCTACAGGTGCCCTTCCCTCTCTGCCGCCCCCCACCCGACCCGTGCGTAATGCAGCCTTTCAGCGATCTGTGTAAGTGCTGCACTCGCTTGGCTGTAATTGACTATAACGGGCACCTCGTTTGCCAGAAGCGTCTCCGCAGCTTTGAGCAGACTTGTTGTCATTGGGCTGGTGTTTGCAGAAGCTTTATAGACTGACTGACTGATTTCACTTAGCTTGCTCTTTCACGTGAGAGTTTCTAAGCTGGTTGGAGGAGGATTTCTCGACAGCCAGGCTGTCACGTCAAGGCGGGCTTTTTTGTCATGATAAAACTTTCCCCCAGGACCACGGCGCGACACACAAACAGCACTGACATGGAGGAGGCGTTCATAGTACTTACAGTGCGAAACCGATGGGTAGGCACACGGGTTTCTGTGTCTATGCTTTAAGACGGGCAGCTGCAGATGAGCTGGCTGGGATCTGGCGGGCAGCTGGTCAGGTCGATGAGGGGAAACCCCACGGAGCAGGATGCCAGCATCACGGTCAGGTCCTGGGCCCTGTGGTGTGATGGCCAGTCAGTGGACGGGCAGACGGTCGGACAAGCGAATAGACGGAAAGACATTATTGGTCCCGGGCGAAATTCATCAGCAGATTACAGTTCTATTCTGCAAGAAGGTTATAGTCAGGGGTTAACATAAGGGGTACGCAAGTACGCATTCGCTGTATAAACCGTAAAATGTTTCTTGTTTTAACAGTGCAAATGCACATATAAACGCATTTGCGCTATGATGAAATTACCGAGCATTATAAACCTTACTAATCACTGTCATTTCTTGTCATAGCTGCATAAATAAGTACGCATTCGCACTGCTATATCGAGAAACTACCGCGCATTTTACGGTTTATACGGCGAATACGTACTTGCCTACCACTTATGTCAACCCCTGCTTATAGTAAAACTTCCCCAGTGAATAGACTGTTTTGAGCAATGGCCTAAGCAGTCCCCTGCCTTTCTCTGTGTGCTATTGGGATACATTTCTGCATGGAATTTGCTTTATGCTCTTATTTCCCAGGCCGTCTTGGTGAAACCTTAACCTTGGTATTATAATCGCCAGCTCTTTTTGTTAAGCTCGCCATTGTTTGGGGGCTGAAACAATGAGGAGTGTGGAGTCTCGCCGGGTAGCAGCTCCTGCCTGGGCCCGCCGGGCTCTTCTCTTTCTCACACACACACACGCACACACGCACCCGAGCGCAACATAGCAACACACTTCCCCTTTGACATCGCGCTGCCGTGGGAACACTCCACATGAGCCTTACCCAGGGATTATATGCCTCTTTCCCACAGATTTCATGTAGGTGCACCAGGGAAGGTGTCCGCGACACTATTGTCTGAGGTCACCCTTAGCGACTTATTAGTGCTGACCTTTGACCCCGCCCTTCTGGGCTTCTCTCAGGGCCGTCCAGCCTTCCGAGCTGGTGGGCAGCGTCTGGACCAAGGAGGACAAGGAGCTGAACTCTCCCAACCTGTTGCGAATGATCCGTCACACCACCAACCTCACGCTGTGGTTCGAGAAGTAAGTCTCAGAGCTGGGCTTGGTCCAGGGGGTCAGACCAGGTGCGGGGGGTGGGCTTGGTCCAGGCACCGGGCTGGGCCGGGACGTACTGCCTCCCTGCAAAAACGCAGCCACTCTGTCAGCAAACATTTCTTTGGCTCTGCATGACTTTTCATTGGTCATTGTTTCTGGAGATACTGTCCCTTAAAAATAACCTGTAGCAGAAGAGAAGCTTATCCCTTGATGTTTCTGACACAGAACTCGTTGAAGCTTTTGAACGCTCCTACTTTGTTACCCCTCTTGGTGTAAAGTAATGGGGGAATGACGATCCTGTTCAAGGAGAATCTTTTTGGGACCATTGTTTGTAGCAGCAGTGTCTGCTCTCTCCTGCCAGGTGCATCGTGGAGACGGAGAATGTGGAGGAGAGGGTGGCCGTGGTGATGCGCATCATCGAGATCCTGCAGGTCTTTCAGGAGCTCAACAACTTCAACGGCGTGCTGGAGGTGGTCAGCGCCATGAACTCGTCCCCAGTCTACAGGCTGGACCATACGTTCGAGGTATGAGATGCCTCCCCACAGGGAACACGGGAAAATTTGCAGGAAGTGTAGAAGAATCCCACTGGTCCATCATTCCCATTGGTGTTGATGAATGAAAGTCTGATGTGGGTTTGTTTTACACGGCATAGTTCTGTCATGACCTGTTCCTGTCAACTGTCCTCTCCAGCAAATTCCAGGTCGACAGCGGAAGATTCTGGAAGAGGCCCATGAACTCAGTGAAGACCACTATAAGAAGTATCTGGCCAAGCTCAGGTCTATCAACCCCCCATGCGTGCCTTTTTTTGGTAGGTCCCGAGACATTTGGAATGTGGGCTTATGGGGTAACCTGGAGTCTATCCCAGACAGCATGGGGGTTCTGGAGACGCACATGCACACACTACACACATGCTATGGGCAATTTTAAGGGTTAACAGCGGTTTCCCCTTTGGACTGCAGAAGGCAATCCAGCCAAGAGATGCATGGCCACAGAGCAAAGGGCTGGGATTTGAACCCACATCCCTAGAGATCAGCCGCAGTGCTGCTCACTGAGTTGCCTGCGTACTGTGGCCCCGAATGTGAATTTCGTCCATAAGCTGTGTAAATGTCAGGAGCTAAGGACATCATGGATCTCCCCTGCTTCCTGTCAGGAATTTACTTGACTAATATCCTGAAGACTGAGGAGGGCAATCCCGACTTCCTGAAACGGCACGGGAAGGACCTGATCAACTTCAGCAAGCGGAGGAAAGTGGCCGAGATCACCGGGGAGATCCAGCAGTACCAGAACCAGCCGTACTGCCTGCGGGTCGAGGGCGACATCCGGGTGAGTGGCTGTCGGCCGGCGCTGGGGTTCGGCTCGTTTATGATTAAAATCAGGAAGCGTGACGCTAACGATTAGAATCAGTCGGAATCACTACGCCGTTAAGTGTGCAGTCTGGTGTTCATTTTTCATCACTTTCCTGTATATATATTTCATGGTTGTTCAGTTACCACTGTAGCTATTTTGCATTTTCACCATATTTAACCCCCCCCCCCCCCAACCCTTTTAAAAAAAAATACAGAAATTCTTTGAGAATCTGAACCCCATGGAAGACAAGATGGAGAAGGAGTTTGCCGACTACCTGTTTAACAAATCGCTGGAGATCGAGCCTCGCAGCGTCCGGACCCTGCCCCGATTTGTGAGTGCCAGCCCCCCGCGGAGCTCCCTGCCGCTACCTTTGCCATGCTGACGCGGCGCCCGTCGCCGATCTGCTCCCCCCACAGGCCAAGCGGTACCACTACACCCTGAAGTCACCGGGGGTACGTCCGTCGGCCGTGCGACCCGGTGCCATGCGCCACCCCACGCCACTGCAGAACGAGCTCCGCAAAATCAGCTACAGCCGCATCCCCGACAGCGAGACAGAGAGTGCCGCCTCAGCGCCCAACTCGCCGCGCACGCCGCTGACCCCGCCCCCGCCCGCCTCGGGGGCCTCCAGCTCCAACGACATCTGCAGCGTCTTCGACTCGCCCCAGGGCCCCTCCAGCCCCCTGCACTCCCGTAAGTCCCGCCCACTCTCCACACGGCCCCCTACCCCGAGCTGCACTCCCGTAAGTCCCGCCCACTCTCCACACGGCCCCCTACCCCGAGCTACACTCCCGTAAGTCCCACCCACTCTCCACACGGCCCCCTAGCCCAAGCGACGGAGGCAGACCTGCCTGACTGTTAGCCTCGCCCGCTGCGGCTGTGTCTCCAGCTTTGCCGAGCTCCGCAAGGCGCCCGGGACCCTTGGTTATTTCTTTAGGTCATTCTGTGTTTGCTTTTTTTGGGTTCAGAGCCCCGGGGTGGGGTCAGCCTCCTCTGCCCTGTGTCGTGGGGCTTCCCTGGAAATGGCTGACTTGCCCCATCTTTCTCTCTCCAGGATGCTCTTCGGTGTCATCGATGGCCAGCTTCAACAAGAGCGTGGAGGAAGCCCCCGTGCCGCCCCCTGTGCCCCCCCGCAGGCGGCCCGAGTCGGCCCCTGCAGAGTCGTCCCCCTCAAAGGTAAAGCGAGCTCATATATGAAAGACAGATGCTCACCCCTGTACATGGGGCGTGATCCCCTATCGCACCACACAGGCCACCAGGCCTTTAAGGCCGTCCCTTTCTGTCCGTACAAAACCCGAGTGAATTCATCCTGCCTGAAGTTATGGACGTTTGTCTTTTTTAAAACGGTTACCAAGTAAATCGAATTATTCCATCCTACTTTTACTAAGTTGCATTCCTGAAGAATTCCGTCACTAAGAATTTCATTTTAATGAAACGGCAAATCATGTGTTTGCGGTCTGCCTGAGCGTACCCTGCCGCCCATGAGGTGGAGTTTGACACTTGGCTTATTGTATACTCATAACAACAACAATAATAATAATAATAATAATAATAATAATAATAATAATATACCCCCCTATTCAATGTTCCACTTGGCAGTTGGGGGTAAATGAGTGGTAGTTTAGTCAACTAGTTCAGTTTATCTCAACCCAGTCCTCAGGGACTCCCAGAAGGTCAGTTTTTTTTTTTTTGCTCCCTGCCAGACAGTCCACATTTTTGCTCCCTCTCACACATTTCTGTCTGGGGGTCCCTGAGGACTGGGCTGGGAAACACCTGACCATGCCAACCCAAGGATTAACGATGATTCAAACCCCCCCCGCCCCTCTCAATTTCTCAGATGATGTCAAAGCACTTGGACAGCCCCCCCGCCATCCCGCCCCGCCAGCCCACCACCAAGGTGTACTCGCCGCGCTACTCCCTGTCCGAGGACCCCGACAGCCCGCCCAGCCTGCCGCCCCGGGAGCCCGTGAAAACGCCGGACGTCTTCTCCAACTCCCCCCTCAACCTGCAGCCGCCCCCCCAGGGCCGCAAGAGCGAACTGAGCCAGACTTTCTTTCCTGCAACGCCATTCTGCGCCGGCCCGCCACAGACGCCCTCCCCACTGGGACCCCGCAAGCACCTGCCCTCCCCTCCTCTCATCCTGCAGGACGGCGAGCCCCCGGGCGGAGCTGCCGGCCCCCCCGTCCCCCCCAGGCAGAGCACCTCCCAGGCAATTCCCAAGCTGCCCCCCAAGACCTACAAGAGGGAGTCCGGGCACTCGTCCCTGCATCGAGACGGACTCCCCCTCCTGGAGAACGCCAACCCCTCGTGACTGTGCCGAGAGCCTGCGGGGGGCGCTGTGGGCCCGGTCTTTTAACACTAAAGTACGGAACTTCTACAAAGCAGACAGAGTGATGGGAAAGAGGGGGGATTGGCAGTGCCCTGAGTGCGTCGGCTATGCCCCCCACAGCACGCTCCCGGGGAAGCCGCCTCCGCTCCCGAGGGCCGCGTTCCGCCATGTTTGTCTTTCTTTGATTGTCTCCGCCCCCCCCCCCCCCTTCCTGTTCATTGTGCATTTTTATTTTTTTAGGTGAACTCATTTCAGCAAATGAGTCTGCGATCCGCATCTGGCCAAATGGACTCGAATAAAAGCCGCCATTTTCGGGACTCTGTTTTTCCCGCCTCCTATTACCCCCCCTCCCCTCCCCCACCCACCCACTTGTTTAAACAAAGAATAATGTCAATAAATGGATATTTTAAAGGTCGCGCACTGAAATACTGCTTTAAAGAGACCGGATAAAAGAGCAAAATCACAGTGCGAAACCCGACCGCATTTCAGGCTGATGGTGGGAGGTGAGGCCCCGCCCACCATACCCATTGGTCACGCCCACCCCACCCATTGGCCACGCCCTACTCCCTCAGCCACGCCCAAAGGGACTTGAGAATGGGGGCTTCAGGACAGTTAGATGCTCACATTCAAGTCGCAGGCGTACGGCTTCTGCTATTAGTCCAACAGTACCAACAGTAAGGTACCTTCCACACCAAAGAGGTACTTTCAACCATTGTGAAACACAAATTATAAATTCGTTTTTTGTTAGTGTGTTTTTTTTTTTTTGATTTGAAGTATGTAAAAATTTTGCCTTCTTTAAACAAGGGAATAAAATAGTTTTTACTGTTGCAAATTACAGGCTCACAGTGAGGCTGAAAAAAAAATGAAAAAAAAAAAAGTTGTGAAAGCCTGAACTTTAATTAACCGAATTAACAAAGCTCCAGGTTCCCAGCAGCTGTCAGTGTTCCCAAGTGCAGTCAGCTTCCTGACGGTCTGTTACAGTATTTCTGATCCAGTGTGGTGGGCCTACCTCTGTGCTCTGGGGTATGTGTTGGGGTATGTCAGTGGATGCCATTAAAAGTGTAATTATTTGTTTTTCTTTTAAATGGGTGGGGTGCGGGGGGTGTATGAACAAATGCATATTTAAACCCTGGCATCCAGTCCCATTAACGTTACACAGTGTTGGTTTCTGGGCCTCGTCTCTCTGCCTTAAAGGTTGACGTGTTTGGCAGTTTTGTTTAGCAGGGTGTGGATACCTCGCCCTCCCTGCAGGAGGCGCTCCTGTTTATCTGCTGGACACAGGCCTCTGAAACTCGCCGGGCCTCACTGCTTCACCACATGCCTTGCTTTGTGCCCACCCCAGCAGTCAGCGTTTTTTTTTTTGTTTTGTTTTGTTTTTATTCTTTAGGGAATGTTGTTGCTTAGCATTCTGGGTACTTACTCATGTGACTTGTGAGGGAAGGCCAGCGTGTCGGAGGCGGCTGCCGAAGTAGGCGCGGTATTCCCGGGGTTTCCTTTCCGTAACGCGGTCAGCAGTCTCTCAGGATCTTACGCGCCTTCACAGTTTCCCCCCCCCAGGGAACTGAAACACCCCCCCCTCCCCCCCCGCCATGAGTCGTCCTTCAGTGCTGTCCTATAATGTCCTTGCTGTGCTATAATATCCAGTTTGACAGCAAGGTAAAGAAAGAAAATGCCGGAATCCCTCTGTAAATGCAGTCGAATTCAAAAGTGGAGTGTAAATTTGAAAGTGTGCTCCTCTGTAATCTCCCAGTCTGAGCCAAGCCGGTCCCTGTCTTCTGCATCTCGCTACAGCAAGTGCCTCTAAAGCCTGCCCCGGTCGCCGTGCGGCAAGCAGCAGCGCTTGGGAATCAGGCTGCGCCGGCGTCGGTGTCAGTAGCTTGCAAGGCCAGACTGCCCTGGTGTTCGGTTTCCCAGCTGCTTGTGCTGTGTCACGCAGAACAGAGAGATACTTCCCGAAGAGAACTTAAAGCATAGCTCTTTTTTTTTTTTTCCTTCTTTTTTGGTGTGCGGGGGACTTACAGAATTACCCACAATTCCAGTTTCTTTCTTCTGAAAGGCTTGTAAAAGTATTGAAAGTCCGGACAAAATTGGGCTGTATACCCCTGGCCTGGCTCAAACAGGCTTTTGGGCTCTGCCTCTAGTGAACACCCGAAAGGTGTGTAAATGTGCCACCTTGAAAAGACGACCAGGTGCCTTGCTGCATATTTTAATAGCTGAATGTGCCCTGCTGTTAGAGAAACCAGGGTCCCGGTGCAGCCAGTCACGGCCGTACTATGGAGTAGCCAATCAGCAGTCATGTGCAAATGATGTCATAGCCATCAGACTCTAGAAAGGTCTTCTATTTTCATGAAAGAGAAAATGTAAATTTTTGGGGGGGAAATCCAGTCTCCAGCTTTTTGGAACCATAACATTTTAAATAAACCTTACAGTAAGTTGCTTTTGTTTTTGATGCCTCCCACTGGAAATAGTGCTTTACACATTTAATCATGAATAATCAGTCATCAGAGCTGCACGTCTTTTGGGAATAATTCCCTAACCAGATTCCCAGTTACCTTTGGGCTTTTGTCCTCTTCTCATCTTTAAAGCACAAGATTCCCAGGTGTCCTGTGATGTCAGAACGGGTCGGAGTAAGATCGAGGAGTACTGTCTCTCCTGGTGGCCTTTTCCTCAGTGTTGGCGCCTCTTTGTACATCTAATTAATTTGCTACCAGAAAGTGCCTGTAATTACACCTCTAATTTTGCGCTGTACTCTTTTCTGGTTATGTCCGAGGAGAGCTGAGTGCTGGCGGACAGCGAAAGGTGATCAGAGTTTATTTTCCCACAGATTGTAAGGCTTTGTAGCCAAATGGAATCTGCAGAATATAACTTTTTACCCCCCATAGGTCATATTTGCGTCAGTGTTGCCATAATTTACTCTCTGCATTAATTGAACGTGACGTGGGGAAAAAAATAGTTCTTATGACCCCACCCCACCCCCCACACACACATACATTCACAGTAGTATCAGTATTAGAAAATAGCCCCTCCATGTTGGTGAGAGAGAAACCGTCGCCGTCTCAACATTTTGGTTTTTTTTTTTTTTTTGTCGTCTAGATGTCAGACTGACTGGTAACCATGGAAACCAGCACTGCAGGAATTCAAAGATGTACTCAGCTGGCTGAACTGTGACCTACTTGAACTGTGCAAAACCAACAAATCCCTGATTGTATTTTCAGGCTTTTAAATCTAAAATTAAAATGTTTTAGTGCAACGTGAAGTTTGACTGCGCGTGAGTTTATTTTTTTTTCATAAATAGATTATGGAGCCAATAGACCCATTGTTCTAAGAGCCTTGCTTGGTACACAGCTGCTTAAAGGCTTGTTTTTTCCCTTAATACTCGATCTTCCGATTGTGATAAATCTAACTTGGCCCACTGGAAATCAGCCCCTAGCTTTGAAAAGTCTCTGCTTGCAGAGCTTTGATATTGAGGTTTGGTGCAGGGTGCTCACAGAGCTTTGATATTCTGAGGTTTGGAGCAGAGTAGTAAATGGAATCCTTCAACAATGAAACATGGCCTTGCAGATGTCATCATTGAAAGAAGGATTAGGTTTGTATTATACACTATATGGACAAAGGTTCTGGGACACACCTCTTAATCATTGAATTCTGGTGATACATTCAGACCCATTGTCACAGTGTATAAAATCAAGCACCTAGTCTTGCAGTCAGGTTTTCAAACATTTGTGAAAGAACTGGTTGTTCCGAAGAGCTCAGTGAATCCAAGCATGCGACTGTTATAGGATGTCACCTTTGCAATAAATCCATTTGAGAAATGAATTCCCTGCTAGATGTTCCAGGGTCAACTGTAAGTGGTTTTTTTGCAAGGTGGAAGCATTTAGGAACAACAAACTCAGCCATGAAGTGGCTTTACTTGACTGCTACGTAAAGTACCAGTGTGGGGGTTCCCGAGTGCTGAGGCACATAGTGTGTAGAAGTCAGTTCCAAACTTCCTCTGACATTAACCCCAGCACAAAAACTGTGTACCATGAGCTTCATAGATTGGACGTCCATGGCTGAGCAGCTACATGCAAGCCTCACATTACCAATCGCAATGCCAAGCATTGGATGGAATGGTGAAAAGCAGGCTGCCACTGTGTTCTGGAGCAGTGGGGGAGTGTGTTCTGTGGAGTGACCAATAATGCTTCACTGTCTGGTGGACATCTTTGGGTTTGGCAGATGTCAGGAGAATGTTACCTGCCTGATTACATTGTGCCAGCCGTAAAGTCCAACTTTATGGGAACAATTTTGGGAAGGCCCTTTTCTGTTCCGGCATGACTGTGCCCCAGTGCACAAAGCAAGGTCCATTAAGACATGGTTGGTAAGTTTGATGTGGAAGAACTTGACTGACCTGCACAGATCCCTGACCTCAATTCAAACACCTTTGGGATGAGTTAGAACGGAGATTACAAGGTAAGCCTTCACGTCCAACATCACTTGCTGACCGCTCAAATGCTCTTCTGAATGAATGGGCAAAATCTCATGGAAAGCCTTCCCAGAAGAGTGGCAGCTGTTACAGTCAACTCCATAAATATTGGCACCCTTCATGGAAATTACAAAAGTTAATATATAACAGGGACCACATATGCAATAAGTGATATTTTGTGCTTAAATAACTGGTTAAACCTCTTAATAAAGTTATATCTATCTGCTTTTATTGTCAAACAGACTTTTGTAACAGTTTTCCTTTAGTAACATTTTCATAAGTCAGAATCCAAAAATACTGTCATCCTAAATATCAGTATTTGGAGCCTCACCTGGAGAGAATGACCGAACATGGCCGCTTTCTGAAGTGTTTAACAAGTCCAGAGCACACTTGCGGAGGGATCCAGGACCACCATTCCAAGCAGAACATCTCCTCTTGGAGATTCTTGGGCATTCTCTTGTGAACTGCCCTCTTCAATTGAGAACACAGATTTTCACCTGGGTTCAAATCTGGAGCCCGACAGCGCCATTACAGAGCTAAATGCTCTGGTGTTTAATGGAATTCATTATACCACTGGCAGCAAAACAGCCCCAAAGCATCAAAGAGCCACCCTAAAATTTTGCCAGTCTTGTGCGTGGCCAAAAAGATCAATTTGGTCTCATCTGACAACAACACACAACTCCAGTTGCATCTCCAGTGTTTCTTGGTAAAGTTCAGATGCTGGTATTTGTGTTTTGGTGTCAGGAGAGGCTTCTTTGGTGGAGCTCGTCTTACAGTTGACTTTGAAACAGTGAATCCACAAGATTCAGCTACAGTTTGTGTTTGTGAAGCTGATCTTTGGGCTCCTCTTTGCCTCCTCCTCACTGCGCGTGGGGGCAATATGCAGATATGTATTTTATTATTGTTCTGTGCTTACTTGTAATTACTTGAATACCTGTTCTTGTAGCCATTCTTACTCCTGCTACTCCTGTTTTTCCTCATTTGAATTGAGAGCTCTTTGGTTTTTTTCATAGTGATGGATGACACAAGGATTCTACCTGTGTGTTACCTCATATGTATGCCCCAGTGAAACAGGAAATGGCCATAGACAATCGTTCCTGGACACCAAAAGTTCCTAGACACTAAAAACAACATCAAGAAACATTTTTTCCCCAGAGATTCACATATCAACGATGCCAATAATTTTGACCCATATGTTTTGGACAAGATAAACTATTCCAAAGATATAACAACACTTGCAAGAATTGTTTTTTATTAAACAAGTAATCAAACATTTGAGGAATATTAGAATAATTGTATGTATTATCTATGTTATATTAATGTTTTTGAAGGGTACCAATACTTCTGGGGTTCTCTGTATAGCTGCAAAGGGGGACCAACTCCATATTGATGGCTATGCGTTTAGAATGGGATGGCAGAGAAGTTCCTGTGGGTGTTAAAGCCTGGTGTTCCGATACATTTGTCCATATAGTGCCATAGTCTCCATAGTTGGTTCCATTTGTCCATTTGGTTCTCACACCTCTTCCATCTTCAAATGGTTTGACATGAGGATGGATAGAGGGTTTAATTCATTGGCTGGTTGATTGATTTACTTTTTTGATTCCCTGTAGAAAATGTTGTTAACTTTGTGGCCCTTCAGTGGGGCCCCAGCGATTCGTCTCTTTACTAGGCTGGAAGAAGCAGGATATAATCGCTTTAGCTTAGGATCCACTGTGACATGAAATCCCATGTCTTGAGCAAATGGGTGAGGATGGCGGCACTTACCAGATGTGGAAAGTTCCGGTTCAGAAAGTGCCAATCCAGACCAAGATTATGTTTCAACCAACCAGTCTTGTATAAAGAGTCACAGTCACAGAGTACTCAACTGGTTATTCGGGGCAAAATCTTGGTCTGGATTTGCACTTTCTGAACACTAAACTTACCCCCTCTGGCACTGACTTTCTCCTGAGCCTCACCTGCTGTACGTGATCTGGCCAAAGACTCCTCCTGGGTTTCACTCACCCTGGCCTGCTCCTCCGCACCCTGCTGGTAACGCTGGCCGAGTCATGGTCCTCCTGTCACTGCAGAGGGCTTAGACAGATTCTGAGGCAGTGGGTGGAAAGTTCTGATGGCAGAAGGAAAACAAAGGAGCTGTACCGCAGTAAATGCTTTAATGGTTTAACCCCGTAACCCTGCACTCAATAAGCAGCTGAAGCATGGATGGTCGGAGTGGAAAAGGGTCACAGTGGTATGTTCTGGCCTTCCAGACCTCTGCTTTGGCTGTACAGTTGGCTCCCTCTGACTGCTCTGCTCTGTTGGTATTCCTCAGTGCACTGCGGCTCGGGGATTCTGTGTTGTGCTTGTGTTGCAGCTTAGCAGCTTAGACCCGATGCTTCTACAGATCTTTGATGTCCAGCCCCAGGCTGTCCAGGGTCATGTCTTTGCACCGAGTGGCCTGCAGAGGGCAACGACGAGTCTGCTAAGCTTCTTCAAGGGTCCCATGGACCTGTTTGAGAGGCTTATTCTGACTTCCACTGCAGGGCTGATGTCCATAATCCCCACAGTGGTACAGCACATGATGGCAGTGCCAGAAACGAAACTCGACAAGGTAATGGAATAGCTGTTGGAGATATGAAAGAAGTATTTACAATAATGTAATAAATATAATGCTATTTTTAAATTATTTTGGTTTATGCACAGTTATGAGACTGACAGCTTTTCTTTATATGACTTAAACAAAAGAAACATAACCGTTGTAAATAGTTCCCCATACGCTGAACGACTGTTCAGAGGTGGGAGGGTAATATGCAAATGAGAAGCAGGGGTTTGCGGGATTTTGGACTTGAATGCATGATTGGCTAGACCAAGCTTTGCATATCTGAATGTCATCTGCTTGGGAGCTCAGTGCTTGAACAGAATATGTATTATTCGACCGTGGATTTATACTCAATGACAAAAAAAAGCACCCAGAAGTATTGGTCTGATTTGGATGTAATTTGGTACACGTGCAGAGCAGCGATGGGTATGCAAATGATTCGTTTTGCAAGGAGCTGGCATGTCTAGTCACCAGACACAGAGGAGCCTTGTAGACGCATTAGACGGCACTACCAGCACTTGCCGGAGTTAGATAGGGGTCGCAAGCATGAGGCTGGGTGGTCGTATCGTGCAATTGCCCAGCATGAAATCTCAGTCACCCGATGTTGGAACCAATGGTCACGCGAGGGCACCAACACACGACGTGAAGGTGATTCAGTGATGAATCTCGGTTCTACATTACCACGGATTATTATTAATAATTATTCTTATCAGTTATTACGAGCAATTCTTCCTTTTCCCTCATAACCCATCAGAGTGGAACACTGTTGTGCTGAAAGAATCCGGTTGCACATTCATCTCAACAACCAAAACATCCAGTAACATAGTTCTAACCTTGCACGGTTTGTACGGGAACACAGAGTAACATCAAACAAACGCAACCGTGACCTGACTCAAAGGCATCCGCTGGGCACAACTGCGGCCTTCAGATAGAGTAAACGGAATCAACCAAACAGCAGTAATTACTCCAGGGTAGCATGTGATTCTTTTATACACTGCAGATCAGGGTGGTCACATAATTCAAAGGCTGCCGTGGGCACATTTTTCTGGTTCCTCAGCCATGATGGATGTTACTCTTATACAGGTGAGACCCAGCACATGCTGTTATGCTGCTGTTGTGTGCTGTCCCTAGCAAATAAGAGTGACAAATTGGGATGGAACACACTTATGGACTGTAATGTTATCGTCCTCACCGAAACTTGGCCTAGCAAGTCCAGTCCTAACAGTGTTGTTGTATTAGAAGGACGCAGCATGTCCAGGCCCAGCCCAGGTCTCTGCACATCACCCCACTAATCTGGGATATAACATATACCATAACCACTGCTGTCCAGGGGTGGATAGTCCTGTTCCGAAAAGTAAAAATCCAGACCAAGATTTTGCCTCAACCAACCAGTTGAGTACTCTGTGGCTGTGTCCAAATTCGGGGGCTGCGTCCTACCTAGGATGCATCCTTGTAGACCGTGTCCTTCGAATGCTACCAAGACCACGAAGGCCGGAAGAGAGTGGCTGTGAAATTAGACGGTCTAGCCTCCAGGTCCAGCACGAGCGGCAGCCAATCGCGTCGTATCCTGAGCAAGAAGCAATGTGATTGGCTAAAGCTTGCCACGGCAGTTGCAGTAGAGTCAAGTGGGGGTCTTTTTTTACTTTACTTTTTTACTTATTATTTTTTATTTCAATACATTTCATCTGCTTAATAATATTGTATAATATAAAATATTCATGTTGTTGTTTATCATCATATTTTTATCTTTTTTTTATATCGTTTTATTTTATTAAAGTAAGTTTATTAGTGTACTGGGCAATTTCTTCAAAAAAATATTTCTACACAATTATCAAAAGCTGTACAGCACGCGCGCTTTAAGCTTTTAACATTTGTACCGCTACATATAAAAATGTATTCTGCCGCTTCTGCCGCTACCGCCTTTCTTTAAAAAAAACCCCGAGATTCATCGCGACTTCGCCCCGCAATGGATCTTGGGATACGGTGGGCTGCGAAGCATACACCCGACCCATCCTTAAAAAGCGGGGAAAAGTAGGACCCGTCTGTGGGCTGCATTTGGAGGAGCCGTCGAATTCGGACAGCCTCGCTGCGGCGCTGTGACGTCATCGGTCTACAAACGCGCCCTTGGTACCTGAATTTGGACGCAGCCTGTGACTGTGACTCTTTATGCTAAACTGGTTGGTCTGGACTTTTACTTTCTGGACCTGAACTATCCCCCTCTGTCAGTGCTATGTCCTTTTGGATGCTTATGCTAAGCTAGCAAGGTATTTGGTGCTGCTATTAGCAAACTGCTAACAATGCATCCAGATGCCTGGAGACATCAGTCATGCAAGTATGAGGACTGTACTTCCCAAATTTTACTAGAATGTCTCCTGTCCCACGCGAGGACACACTACCCTGGACCGTGCCCTGTACCAGTGTACCTGAAACTCATAATCTGTTCCACCACCACAGATCACCTTTCCACCCCCACCTTGGGTGCTCAGATCACCTTCCACTGTTCCTGCTCCCAAAATACACCCCCATCATCAAACTAGTATCTTAATTATTTTTCTTTTTTGTTGTTGTTTAATGTAGCTGGCTGCTATGATGATTTAATTTCCCTCTGGGAATTAATGAAGTTATCTATCTATCTCTCTGAATGTGTTTGTGTGTGTCTGTGTGTCTGTGTTTGCATAGATCACATTTGGAGACCAAAATGTCCCCAGAGTGTGGTAAAACCTGAAACTTCCTAACTTTTGGGGACATTTTTTCAGGTCCGCAATTTGTATAACCCCAATTTTATAAAACTTTGTGAATGCAATCAGAAAAGAAAAAAAGTCTTGGATTTGGGTTGGTTACTTATGGTTAACCATGATTGGGATTAGGGTTTTTCCCCATAGAAATGAATGGAAGGTCCCCGTTTAGATAGGTATGCTGGTCTGTATGTGTGTGTGCGTGTGTGTGTGTGTGTGTGTGTGTGATTGCTCACTATGGGATTATAAACACTTCTCACATGGCTGCAAAAAAAAAGATATAGGCCTGTGTCCATGTCCTTGTGTCAGTGTTATTTTTTTTTGTTTAGTTTTTATATTATTTTCAATTTTCATTTGAAATCCAACTTAGTTTTAGTTCGTTTCCAGAGTGATTTTATTCGTTTTTATTTTAAAGATGTATAGCTATAGTATTTTGTTGCCGTATATTTTACTTGAGAATTTACTCATTTTATTTCTAAGGACAGTCGGAAAGTCGTAGGACTTTGCTAGCTACTACAAAATGTCGCAGTGTAGAGCCGGCGATACTAAGGATCAAGTATATGGCTGGTCCTCTGAAATACAGCCTGTCCTGTCACTCCGACCAATCAACATAAAGTTGTCATCGTCACAGCACTACACTCTGCCGTGACCCACCTGGAAAATAGCATGTCCTATGTTAATATGCTATTCATGATTTTTACCCTGGCTTCCAACACAGTAACCCCTTCCAAGCTGATCTCCAAGCTCACCATCATGGGCATGTAGCCCACCCTCTGAAAATGGGAACTGGACACAATCTGTTAGCGCAGTCTGTTAGCGCACTCTGTTAGCATCGACCGTGACTCCTCCTCCGGCATCACACTTAACACTGGAGTACCACAACTTTACGCTCGTGGGAGTTTTACTTTACGTAAACATGCTCTGAGGGCAGAAGCACCTAGAGGAGGTGTGGACCAAGACATCTGATTGGTTGGTTTGACATCTGAACCAATCATTTTTCTTTCTGCCCTTAGAACATGTTTGTGTAAGTAAAACTCCCATGAGCAGAGTTTACAGTGGGCCTGATCAGAAATAGCATCAAATCAGTGTGCTAACAACACCTTGAGGCTTAATACCCAGAAAAAAGGAGCTCCTCGTGGACTATCAACGGACAAAGGGGCGCACACCCCCATCTACTTCAGTAGGGCACGTGTCAAGCTCCAAGTTTTTGGATATCCACATTGCAGAGGACTGTAGCTGGTTTAGGATAAAGCTCACCTATCTCCTGCATTCTGGTGAATTTCTAGTGCTGAACCACTGAGTACATCTTCACAAACTGCATCTCAATGCACTACAGCAGCTGTAAAGTCACCGAAATCCCTTCAGCGGGTGGTGAAATCCCACCCAGCACATCACTGGCACCCAGCCGCCCATCGTCAGGGACATTCATCATAACCGCTGCCTTTGACAGGTGAGATATCATCAAGGATCCCTCTCATTCCAATCACGGACTGTTCACCCTTCTTCCATGCTGATAGCGCTACAGAAGCCTCCAGCAAGCTGAAAAATAGCTTCTTCCCCACAGCTGTTGATGTGCTTCACAGTACCTCACAGTGTTAACCCTCTGCGTACAGCTTGGTACCTGAACATGTTCATTTGAACATTCTATGTCTCACAATTTACTCTTGTATCTTTGCATCTTGTACAGTATCATAGCTAAACACAATCATTCGCTCTGTACTTCCCTCTGGACCAGCTCTTCACCCTCACAAGGGTACTGGAGGGTTCATGGGAGTTTGACCAATCAGTCTACACGTGTTTTGTGGACTTGGAAAAGGCACATGACTGTGTCCCTCAGGGGGTCCTGTAGGGGGTGCTTCAGGACTATAGGGTACAGGGCCTGCTGCTATGGGCCATCAGGTTTCTCTATAACCACAGTGAGAGTTTGGCTCAGTAGTAATTCTGACTTGTTGCAGGTGGGTGTTAAACTCTGCCAGGTCTGTCCTTTGTCACCGATTTTGTTCATAACTTTTATGGATAGAATTTCTAGGCACAGCCAAGGGGTGGATGGGGGTCTAGTTCAGTGACCTCAGGATCGCATTTTTACTTTTTTGCAGATGTGGTCCTGGTGGTGTTGTGGGGCGGTGATGGCCACCACACCCTGGGGTGGTTTGCAGCTGTGTATGAGGCAACTGGGATGAGGATCAGCACCTCCAAGTCTGAGGACATGATTCTCGACTGGAAAAGGGTAGATTGCCCTTTTCTGGTGGGGGATGAGTTTTTGCCTTAAAGTATCTCAGGAGCTTGTTCATGAGTGAGGGAAGAAGGAAAGAGGATGTGGACCCTGTACCGATCTGTCGTGGTGTAGAGGGAGCTTTAGATTTACCAGTCAATTTACATTCCTACCCTCACCTGTGGTCTAGAGCTTTGGGTTGTGACAGAAAAAATTAGGTTATGGATACAAAGAGCAGCAATGACTTTCCTTTGCAGGGAGTTTAGGCTCTGGGTGAGGAGTTCCTGAGATGAGGTGGTTCTGGCATCTCCATAGGAGGCCTCCTGGACACCTCTCTGGGGAGGTGCTTCAGGTGTGTCCAACTGGGAGGAGACCCCGGGGCAGACCCAGAACCCTTGATACACCTTGATATTCCCCTGGTGGAGCTGGATGAGGTGGCTGGTGAGAGGCAGGTGTGGACATCCCTGGTTAGACTGCTGCACCTGTGACCTGATCCCAGATAAGTAGCAGGAGGATGAATAGATGAATGGATGGAGTTACTATCTGCCTGACATTAGGCTGCCTGTCCCTGGTTTACGCGATGATGCTGATCAGGGGAAGATATAATGTCCAAGTCAGGGGTGGCCAGTCTTGCCCACATAGGGCCGGTGTGTAATGCAGGCTTTTGGGGTAACCATAGGTCAGCTGCTCAAATCCAAGTGTGAGGACTCTTCTGCCAATTAGTCTACTAATTAGTAATCTAATTAGGGAGTTGCAGCGAAAACCCACATCCCCGACGGCCCTTTCTGGATAAGATTAGCCACCCCTGATTTAAGACTTTCAGGTCAGACTATAAAATGGAGGTAAATCTTTCCTACAGAAGCCATATATTTTGTTCAGGTCCACAGATTCCCTTCATCCTTGCAGGAGGTAGATGAAGATGAATCGATGGATAGCTGAGCGTCACCGAGATGACAGGATAGTCACTGAGGCTTTTATCTCAGCACGCCCTCTAACTAAGAACAAAGGCATCGCCTCTTATCGTAGATGTGAATTTGACGGTGACGTTGGCCTTGCGCAGAGCAGCCTGGGGGAAGGCACAGACTCTGCAGGGCTGCCATTGGGTCTGACCTCAGAAACAGGACCAGTGAGGAGAAGCTGCTTCACAGTGATGCTTTGACAGCCACTGACTGTTCAACAAATCCCACTATATATTGGCATATAAAAACCAGCATGTTTCTACAAACCTGTTTATTGACAATAACAGAAGGATAATTCAGAGTTGGGAATAATCTCGTACCAGATAAATATGTTTACAGTGATCACATGAGTTGACTCTGAAACGCTGATACTCATTTTCACAAATCTATCAGAATAAACGCTAATGTGCTGGAAATTTTTCAGGTGTCATATAAACAAGAACACAATTGTTTACATGTGACAGTTTGAGAACAGACAAATATATCAAATGTGCATTATTTTAAAAATTAGGAACATTTATGTATTTCCATGGTGATAAAGCAGGAAACAATAATGAACAAAAAGAAAAACATCTTAAGCACTGTCATGGCCCCTCTCCTCCCCATCACTAAGCAGTGGTTTGGCCCATCGCTCACTGTCATGGCCCCTCTCCTCCCCATCCATAAGCAGTGGTTTGGCCCATCGCTCACTGTCATGGCCCCTCTCCTCCCCATCCATAAGCAGTGGTTTGGCCCATCGCTCACTGGCATGGTCCCTCTCCTCCCCATCCCTAAGCAGTGGTTTGGCCCATCGCTCACTGGCATGGCCCCTCTCCTCCCCATCTCTAAGCAGTGGTTCGGCCTATCGCTCACTGTCATGGCCCCTCTCCTCCCCATCACTAAGCAGTGGTTCGGCCTATCGCTCACTGGCATGGTCCCTCTCCTCCCCATCCCTAAGCAGTGGTTTGGCCCATCTCTCACTGTCATGGCCCCTCTTCTCCTTCCCATCACTAAGCAGTGGTTCGGCCTATCGCTCACTGTCATGGCCCCTCTCCTCCCCATCACTAAGCAGTGGTTCGGCCCATCGCTCACTGTCATGGCCCATCTCCTCCTCCCCATCCCTAAGCAGTGGTTCAGCCCATCGCTCACTGTCATGGCCACCTCTTCTCCTCCCCATCACTAAGCAGTGGTTTGGCCCATCGCTCACTGTCATGGCTACCTCTTCTCCTCCCCATCCCTAAGCAGTGGTTCGGCCCATCGCTCACTGTCATGGCTACCTCTTCTCCTCCCCATCCCTAAGCAGTGGTTCGGCCCATCGCTCAGTGTCATGGCCCCTCTCCTCCCCATCCCTAAGCAGTGGTTCGGCCCATCGCTCACTGTCATGGCCCCTCTTCTCCTCCCCATCCCTAAGCAGTGGTTTGGCCCATCGCTCACTGTCATGGCTACCTCTTCTCCTCCCCATCACTAAGCAGTGGTTTGGCCCATCGCTCACTGTCATGGCCCCTCTTCTCCTCCCCATCCCTAAGCAGTGGTTTGGCCCATCACTCACTGTCATGGCCACCTCTTCTCCTCCCCATCCCTAAGCAGTGGTTCGGCCCATCGCTCACTGTCATGGCCCCTCTTCTCCTCCCCATCACTAAGCAGTGGTCTTCCCCTCATGCCAGGCTTCCGGGAAGCAGTGTGTCTGTGGGAATTTTTGTCCATTCATTCAGAAGAGCATTTGTGAGGTCAGGCACTGATGTTGGACGAGAAGGCCTGGCTCGCAGTCTCCACTCTAATTCTTTCCAAAGGTGTTCAGTGGGGTTGAGGTCAGGGCTCTGTGCAGGCTAGTCAAGTTCCTCCACACCAAACTCATTCATCCATGTCATTCTGCTTGCTTTGTGGACTGGTGTGCAGTCATGCTGGAACATAAAAGGGCCATCCCCAAACTCTTCCCACAAAGTTATAAGCATAGAATTGTCCAAAATATCCTGGTTTGAGGTAGCATTAAGAGTTCCTTTCACTGAAACTCAGGGGCCAAGCCTAATCTTTGAAATCAACCCCATACCATTATCCCTCCTATACCAAACTTTACACTTGGCACAGTGCAGTCAGGCAGGTAAAATTCTCCTGGCATTCGTCAAACACTGACTATTCCATCAGACTGAGAAGCGTCACTCTAATGAACATGTGTCCACTGCTCCAGAGTCTGGTGGCAGTGTGCTTTACACGGCTCCATGTGATGCTTGGCATCGCGCTCGCCGGTGTGAGGCTTGCATGCAGCTGCTCAGCCATGGAAGCCCGTTCCACGAAGCTCCCGGTGCAGTTTTTATGTTGGTGTTAATGGCAGAGGAAGTTTAGAACTCTGCAGTTACTCAGTCAAGAAAATGACTTTAACACACTATGGGCCTCAGTACTCAGCGACCCCACTCTGTAAACTTACATGGTCTACCACTTTGTGGCTGAGTTTCTGTAGTTCCTAAATGCTACCACCTTGCAAAAATACCACTTACAGTTGACCATGGAATATTTAGCAGGGATGAAAGTTCACTGATTTATTGCAAAGGGGGCATTCTATGACAGCACCACGCTTGAATTCACAGAGTTCTTAAGAACTACCCACTCTTTCACCAATGTTTGTAAACCTGACTGCATGGCTAGGTACTTGATTTTATACACTTGTAGCAATGGGTCTGAATGAAACACTTGAATTCAGTGATTGAGAGCTGTCTATATAGTGCATGTATTCTTGATGCATCATGTCTGCTGTGTGATATTGTGCCCTCAACCAATATCATTAAAACGTATGATGCTGTAACCATTGAGAAGTAAGAAAGGCTATGTGATCATCTAGGGCTTGTATCACAATAAATTTCTTGGTCAGCTAGATAACTTGTCAGATTTAAGGTACCCCAGTTTAAATGGATTTTGTCTGCATTCACATATATTTAGGGCAGACTACCTTAAATCTGACAAGTTATCCATCTAAGCAAGACATCTTCATGATACAGGCCCGCGGTATCCATATCCATCAACCAGAGCCAATGTCATGGAATCAGGGCCAGCCGTTAGTGTTCAGGCACCCTAAGCTAGAGACTGCCAAGCCCCCCCCCCACGCCCCAGGGCAGCAGAAAACAAATGTCAATTAATTTACAATATTTTAAACATTTCATTAGTACTGTAGTCTGTATAAAGTAATCTGCCTGCTGACTATCTCGCTTGTGTCTGTTTTATAAGAAAAGATGTGAAATATTAAAGCTTGTGAAAATAACTTAATGTCACGGAATGCAAACAGAGGTAATTATTCTGATGTTTTACTTGCTCTTATACACCTTCCAATCAAATAGCGCCCTAGGCGATCGCCTCCATCGCCAGTGGGGCGGCCCAGCCAAGCAAGGATCCATACGCTTGGGTGCTTTGTTTATAGAAGAGCTTTTTAATCCCGGCTTATATGGGTCTTTCACACAAACAACTGGGATTTGCTCCCAAGAAGCATTCAATACCCTATAGCCTAATAATGATGAATAATTGTTGATGCAATAATGAATTATTGTCAATGATAATTAATCACAGCCAAGCACAGAGTAGGTCTGGTCAATATAAATCCCCAAATCATCATTGATTAGTCTGAGATCATTTATGTGAAATCCAAGACTTCAGAGGAGGCTCCAGTTAACCGCCCCTTCGGTGAACATGTCTGTCCGCAGACAGTAGAGAATCTACAGTCCAACTAAGATCCTCCAGAAAGGTACCAAGGAGATGAATACCTTGCCGGGAGCAGGGTTAAGGGGATTCTCCCCTGGACTACAGCCTGTCAGTATCCAGTATCAGGGAAAATGATACGAGATGAGATTAACTAACAAATTATTCATCTGTTTAACGAATTAAGTGGTTTATTTACAGTGGTGTGACCTTGCTGCAGACGAACAATGGGACATACTACAAACAAATCACAGAAAACGAAAGATTTGTTTTTAAACGATCGAACACATGGTCATACATCAGTAATCTCAAGTTATCTCTAACTTTCGTTTAAGGACTGAAATGATTAGACCTTTTGATTGGTCGTTACAAAGTAATGTGCAGCCAGTGACCAAATAATCTATGATAGTGTTTCTCCCAACCCGGTCCTTGGGGACCCCCAGCAGCCCATGTTTTTGCTGCCTCCCAGCTCCCTGCCTGCCTGTCTGAGGATCCCAAAGGACCAGGCTGACCTAGGAGAGCCATGTAATGGGATGAATCTAACACAGGCAGTAAAGCTCACAGCATGATTACATTTTTAGTAAGAGCTACAAGCTGTGCCCAATGAGGGCGAGCGAATGTGCCAATGCAGAATAAAGGGAAAGTG
>JAODKM010000040.1:17206669-17220650 GCA_026780845.1 Petrocephalus sullivani | reverse complement strand
ATGCAGAATAAAGGGAAAGTGCCAGGGCTTCCAAGGCAAGCATGTGCCGATGCAGAATAAAGGGAAAGTGCCAGGGCTTCCAAGGCAAGCATGTGCCAATGCAGAATAAAGGGAAAGTGCCAGGGCTTCCAAGGCAAGCATGTGCCGATGCAGAATAAAGGGAAAGTGCCAGGGCTTCCAAGGCAAGCATGTGCCAATGCAGAATAAAGGGAAAGTGCCAGGGCTTCCAAGGCAAGCCTGTGCCGATGCAGAATAAAGGGAAAGTGCCAAGGCTTCCAAGGCAAGCATGTGCCGATGCAGAATACAGGGAAAGTGTCAGGGCTTCCAAGGCAAGCATGTGCCAATGCAGAATACAGCGAAAGTGCCAGGGCTTCCAAGGCAAGCATGTGCTGCACGCCAATGTCGACTTAGCGGGTAACGATGGAGACCCAAGACTTGTGCAACATGAGCTGCCATGCAGTAAACAATTCATATTTCCTATTAAAATTATTTTTGTTTTATTTATGTTCTATGAAGGTTGTCAGTCCAATTATTTCTGGACAGTATTATACCCAGATAGCAACTTTTCCATTATAGAAAGCATAGAAATAGTCTGATGAATACTAAGGAGATTATTCTCAATATTGAGTAGGTGACGGAGTAGAAACAGATTGACTTTCATTATTTATAGCAAAATAGGGTCGAGCACAAAATGAACTCTTACTGAAGCGACCGTCTTGACACACCGTCGGGTTAATTATTCGTAAGGCTGGCGAGTTTGAAACGGAACCTGCGAAAGTGTGCTTAGAGGAAAGGAACAGTCCTCTGTGTTTAACAAAGTTCTGCACAACGCTGCTTGTTATACCACCAGCTGGGAACTGGGTGCTGCACTTAGAGTCATGTTCACTGGAAACTGAGGGCCTGAGACACTTCAGCAGCACAGCTGTGTTTCCCCGAAGGAAGGTGACAGCTGAGGAGTTCCTCACTCAAGGCACATGCAACCTCTGGACAGGTTCAGCATGTTAGTGGATGGTCCTGTGTGTCATTTCTGGAAATAATGCAGTGGATTTGAATCAACACAAACAACTGCATCACTTTTATACAATCTTCACTGTATTTATCTAGAAGACACTTTTATCCAAAGTGACATACATTTCTGTGAAAGCAGAGACAGTAATCGACTGGAACAATTGGGGTTAAGGGCCTTGCTTACTGACCCAGCACTGACATCACTCTGCTGACCACCAGCTCTGAACCAGTGATCTTGCCAATCCATTGAGCCGCACCCCATAATACGAATGCACAGATTTTTTTTAAATCCCTGTATATAACTGAGATGTAAAATTTATCATTATTAATTAACTGAAATTATGTAAGAATTGTGACACATAAGCCAGCATGCACAGTCTGCGACCTGGACTGACGTGCAGTTCCAATGGTTTAGCATTTGTTTAACAATCAGCTTTGATACTACCCCCTAGTGGTACACGGTGACGTAAAATATTTTAAGGACCATGTTTACTCACTGATTTTTATGATGGGATATCTTCTGCGCACGTCAGAGATGTGCATGCACTTAAATTTACAGCGTGTGACTGAGCAGAGTGATGCCACCAGGCATGTTTATATGGTCACATTGCACGGTCTGTTTTTGACGTTAGTGACTGAGGCCTGAGGGGGAGTGTAGTGATGAGGACACAATACTCCTAGAGGCAAAATATAAAGTAAAGTGCAGGTATAAAAAATAGGCTCCCAAGAGCCAGCTGGGCGCCAAGAGATAATGCAGTTTATCTGAATGAGTTTTTCTTTAATCGTTTATTCGATTACTGCCAACCCAGTCCAAGGCTACTTACAAATGATTATACTGTCAAACGTTCCCCAGTACTGTGGTTCATATATAGTCTATTAAAGCAGCTAGTTCATCTAAAATTACATTATAGGTGCTTTTCTTTTGATAATATCGGTACAAGTGTTTTCTTTGGAACCTGAAATTACTATAGTACTCGTGAATTTTGTTTATTATATTTCTTGGTGTGATTTTAAGTTTTCGCTATGCCACATAAAGCTCACATAAAAATGGTCCTGCCTACGAATAATAATGGTTAATGAGTTGTTCATGCTGTTCCCGTTCCTTTCCTCTTGATTTCCTGGTTTTCATATCCGTCGCGCGTCCAAAGCTTGGCCACGCCCCCTATTATGTGATGTCAGCAGGACAGTGACCCACAATGCACCTCCACCTGGTGAAGGAGTGACTCACAGAGAAGAGAGCAACGGCACGCCGTAGCGGACAACAGCCTCAACCTTCAGCAGACCCAAACCCAAAGGAGATGGTTTGGGACAAACCGGCCCAGATAGTGCAACTAGAGAGCAACCAGAAAGTTCTCAGCAGATATGGAAACTCTGTCAGATAGCTCCTCAGCGGGAGGAGGAGTCCAAGAGTACAAATCTGTCATCAACACTACTTTAAAGAATCTAAAACATAAGGCACTTTCTGGCCCGTTTCGCCCGAAACCATCTCTCATAAGTGAGGGAGGTTTTCATTCAGTTTTTAGTTTTAGAACCCCAATTGCTGCAGGGACTCGCTAACCCTGCATTCTCAAAAATGTATGCTGCTCTGTATAAAATGAAATTTAAGCATACTTTTGACACTGACTACTGAATAAATACTCTTCTTTATTGTACCAGGACATCTCTGATTTCATTTTAATGTAGCTTCAGTGCTTACTATGAATATGTCCTGTAGCTGACAGGATTACTTGGTGTTTTTCTTATTGGAACGGGACTGTGTTTGTTCTGAAATCTCTTCTGAGATCCCTGTATATCTTGCTAAACAAATATCTCTCTGTTAAGGGGCTTGTGTTTAAAAATAAGTTGTGAAAAGGTACATTTAGACCCAAGTGAAGACAAGTTGGAAATAACATAGTGAACTGACAAAAAGGTCTTGATTTTTTTTTAAATAAGTATTACACACCTCAGATTGGGACAAGCAGGAATATATATGTAACTAAAATACTACTTGCTGGTTTTCCATGGGCTTTTAAAATAGCCTGAAAAATAAATAAATTCCACTTATTTTTATATACTACCTTTCTTAACATAATTCAGGGTAACCAAGAATCAGACAACAGTGTAACATGTCAGCATTTGAGGGTAGCAATAGTACAAATTAATAGTGGTGAAAGACTCTGGGGGTCCAAGGACATCCTATTAAAGACCCTGTGCATTCCTCTGCTGACTCCCAGCCCTGGAGGCACACTCGCATATCCAAGTTACAGCTTATCGATACACCCAAACCATCCACCCATTTTCTGTGCCCTCTTGTCCTATACTGGGTCATGGGGGGGGGGGGAGGAGCCTGTCCCAGAAGCTAATGGTGAAAAACTGCTAAACTGGCCAGTTTTTTTTATGTTTTATTGGTTTATTGATAGCATTCGTTGCCTCACAGTAGCTGGTTTATGGTATTCACAGCACAGCTCCCGGTGTCTCAGGAACATCAAAAGAATTCTTCGAGACCCATCACACCCTGGACAAATACTGTTTGAACACCAGCCTTCAGGCAGACGGTTCAGATCCTTAAAGAAAAACACTAACAAACTAGGAAACAGTGTCTATTCTTCAGCCACCACCATGCTGAATGCTGCTAAGGTGACAGCCTGAATACGTTCAAATTCCATTGGACCGCTCTCCAACTTCAGCTGCTATTTTTTTCATGTGCAATTGGTGAAATGTGCAATGCTAGTCTTTGTGTTGTTTATTTATTGTTTGTCTATTTATTGGAGATTGATTTATTGTTACAACTGTCTGTTGTTTTGATGTGACACTGGAGAAGAAGATTTTACTTTTAAAGTACTTTTAAATTTCGTTGTCGTGGAAACAACAATGACAATTAAACATCTGAACCTGAAGCTCAACATGGCCTCAGCTGATGTGCTGCAGTTCCCCTACGATTACAAGAGTTTTCACCCCACATTCACCAGCATGATACTTATTAATAATTCCTTACTAAAAATGAGTAAAGTACTAACAAAATTTTATTAGAAAATACATTTCTCTCGCCAAAATCCAGAAAAAGGCCACGATCGACCTCATTCGAAAATAGCATTACTGAATGCACTTCAGTTTTACTTAACTGATAAATTCCCTAACAAAGCTCATTAAGAAAGAACATTTTAATCTGGGATAAGACAAAAATCCTTTGTTGAAATCAACAGTGTTGTTCAGAACAATGTCTAATCCTGTGGCCCAGGATTACTTTCCACTAGGCTCTGCACTCGGGACAGAATGATCTCATTGGAGCTGCTACAATCCGCCGATCGGTAGGGGGGGTTTATACGGAGCACCCCTGCCACGCACAGTGCCTCCCCTTCTTCCGACACCGGGATGCGGTTCTTCTCCAGCCAAGCACGCAGGCAGGCTTTCCTGCTCTGCAGCTCCTCTCTGCTCGCGGTCTGGACACCATCGGGCGAGAACAGGGAGGACAGTCTCTGCGCCATCTCCTCACCCCCTTCCTGAAGCAGCTCTACCTCTTCCACTGCATGGCCCATCACCACCGTGATGCGTGCCCTGCCGACCTCCTGGGGGTTCACCAGGACAATACTTTGAAGGGGAAAAAAAAAAAATCAATGAACGATCACACCTTGAACCTCTGGCAATTTAAAATGTGAAAGAGCAGTATGTCATTGCTGCCGTCTTCACGTGTAGTTTCATTTCATTTTGATGATATTCACATTACCCTACATACTGCGGAACATATTGGTTTAATAGAAAATCGTAATTTAAAAGCATTTTAATGTAAGTTGAACCGTAAACATAAAAAATGGAAAATTATACTAAACAACCAAAAACAACGACAAGTACGAGTAAACACAGATGTTGAAAGTGTAAAAAAAAAAGGAAAGAAAGTCAAAATGGCATTGGCATTAATGCCAGTTTCACTAATTGTATCAAATTACAATACGATGCAGTGATGTTCAGTCTTAAAGTTCATGAGTAGGAAATAAACTGGAGACATGTCAACTTGTTAAACGTGTACCTTGCAGACACCGGGTCCACCGTACAAACCCATCCTCGATACTGCCGCTTGTCGTCCGCTACCACTTTCACTTCGTTATTCACGTATTTCTGCCACTCCAGTGGCGTCTTTCGGCGCCACGGATTCATGCCGTTTCACACTATCCAGTGTCACATATACACATACATAACAAAACAGCCCGAGCAAACCCAGCGAGCCCCAGGCCCGCTATATACTGGCACGCCGTTTGACGCGGGTGTCACAGTAAAAACCGTCTGACTGGAAACAACCACAATTAAATTGGTTCCGGTTAGATTAAACCAAACCCTGGGTGTTCGCTTCCCCGAACGCGAAGTGCCAATACATCTCAGCTGTGTACTGACTGTGTTTCCGTGACCGCAGATTATTATTCCTCTTTTCGGCCGGCGGTTGCCGCGGGATGCGGTTACCATGACGACGCGGGGGGGCCGCGGCCGAGGCGGAAGAGCCGCCGCGCGCATGTGCGAGCACGCGCGGCCCGTTGGCGGCAGAGAGGCGGCTGGTCGCGCCGAGGCTCCCGACGGAACGCGATGTCGCGATACGGCCGTTACGGCGGAGGTAGGCTGGGCGCGGCCCCCGGGGGGAGCGACTTAAATGCGGTGTGTGGGTAAGCGGGAGCGGGCGCGCTGCCGCGGCTGGTCGCCGTTATGCGCCGGGGCTCCGTGGCCGCGGCCAGGCCTGCTCACTCCCGACGAGCGCGCTTTAGTGGGGGCCGTAGGGACCCCTGCCGTCTGGCTTCGGTCGGGTTCGCCGCGGTACCGACCCGCTACCGGCGCCGGGCTCTCATGGCGGCCGCGTTCGTTCCCCCGAACCTCTTTTTGTCGTGACATTTGCAGTAAAGCGGCGTAATCACGAGTTCCTGGGGCAGGACGTTAGGGTTTGTCACAGACAGTCTGACAGTGGGTCTGACCTGTTTGTACCGGGCTTATGTGTCAGTGTCGGGGTCTCTGCGGCTGTAATGAGTCCCGTCTGCCCGATCCCCTACGCTGCAGCTCCCTAATCAGGCTACTAATAAGAGGCCTGATTGGCCTCACACCTGGGTTCGAGCAGCTGACCCGAAGGATGCCCCGAAAACCCGCATACACACCGGCCCTCTGCGGATAGGACTGGCCGCCCCTGCCCTATGCAGACTTGTCCGGTGTCTCTGTAATTATACATGTTTGTGCGCATGTTTCTGCCTTTTAAAGTTTGCCTTGCATGGTGGGCCACTTCAAGTCGATGTGGTCGTGGTTGCTGTTTAACCAGATTAAATGTCATTTGGCTCATTCATCTTTGATAGTCAACGGATACTCGGAAAATTAAGTCTTGCTACCCTGAACCAGCTCATACGGCAATTATAAGCTTCACGTAACTTCTCGTGGGTGGTAATATTTTAACCAAATCCCTAAACTCTGTAAAATAATTGTTTCGTCAAATAAAAGGAGGAACACAAGTATTGACTAGATTATAATTACTCATGTCATACGTGTGCTGAAAAAGGAAACTGGCATGCCAGCAGAACGTCTGCCTAAGATCTCATAGCTGTGATGCATCACTTTTATACATTTTCCCAATTTCAGAGACAAAGGTGTACGTGGGGAACCTTGGCACAGGTGCAGGGAAAGGAGAATTGGAGCGTGCTTTTGGCTATTATGGACCACTGAGGACTGTGTGGATTGCCAGGAATCCTCCAGGGTTTGCCTTTGTTGAGTTTGAAGATCCCAGGGACGCTGAAGATGCCGTCCGTGGACTGGATGGCAAGTAAGTGTGTGCTGCTACATTACTGCTATCAAGGTGGAGACATGTATGGAGAGAGATGTGCTTTCATCTATGGTTCTTTTTATTTAACTTGAAGGTTTTAATCCCTTTCTTTATGCATGCAGGAATTTAATGTGTTTTTCTGATGCTATCTTCTATCTTAATGTGCTTTTTGTTTCCAGTTTGTCGGCATGCAGCTCCTGTTGTGATATCATGTACCCTAAATGCACACGTGCGCAAGTTACATCTAAAAAATGTAATGCTGATTAGTAAACAAGTTGAGCATGACGTCTCTGGGTCATGTGTATTTGGCAATGTAAAAACATTGTGGGGAGATCACAAACGGGATATATGCGTAATGGTTGCAGATCAAAAACTGCCCTCTCATAGACATGTTAGCAGCTGAGCATTATATCCTTTAGTGGTAACTTGTGTATGTTGGGCAGGGGCTGGCCAGATGTATGTGTTATGTGGGTAGTCTACTCCAGCGTGTGTGGTGTTTTACAAGTTTCCCCCTGATAGTCATCTCACACTCTTTAAACTATTGCTGAAAAATAGATTCATGTAATTATGTAGCACCTTTCCTGTCATTGTTATCGCAAAGCGCTTAAAGATTTAGTAACATCGCCAGCAGTGAGTTTAGTTTTATTCACTGTTTGAGCTGGGAATAAGTCAAAAGCAACTTAAGTAAGGAACCAAATTTTTATTGTAATTAGGGCACTCAACTCCCTCCCGGTTTCTTGACCTTTACAAGGCAGAAATAGTTGTGTAAGTGTTCTTGGAGCTGAGCGGGATTGGGGGGGGGGTTCTCCCCTGTGTCATGACAGCTAGTGATGCTTAGCAGACTGGCCATTGTATCTGTGGTGTTGGTCCCAATCAGTGAATTACTGAATTCACCTGGTGAGGTGAAGAAATATACAGTGAGGTGTAGAGCTGGGCAGTATGACCAAAATTCTATATCGTGGTATTTTTTCAAAATTCTGACGGTTTCACTGTATTCAGCGGTATTGTTTTTCCCCATGCATCAGTGGGTGTTAACCATATTTTCCACTTCAATTATTGCAGTAGACTGGCTAGGAATAACCTATTCTACTGTCATGAGAATTGTACAAAAAATAATAATTTGCACACAAGTAATACAGGTTTGCATAGCCCCATAAAGTGATACAGTTTCCAAGCGGGTGGCACTAATGAAGAGAAGGAATCGCACTGCATGACTGTTGCAATCAAAATATAGAACCTATTTATTGAACAAATTTTGCGAACAACAAAAATTTTCAAGCATCCAAAGAGGCATTTAGATTTAGTAAAATATCCAGAGGTGCTTGTCAAAAGTTGTATTGCACTGAACAAGTCTTAGAAAAGTTAATAAATAGTAAATATTTTTTGTAAACAACTACTGTTAATGTAAACAATCCGACGGCAACTTTAGCTCGACCAGTGTTTGCAATAAATGGTTGTCTGTTCCACATCCGACCATTTAAAACCGAAATATCTCCAGATATTCAGCAAAAGTTCTTTTGTGTCTTCTACAGCTTCTCTGTCCATTTTCACCGCTCAGTAATTCTAATCCTGCGTTCGTTTATCTTTCCGGAACCACGCCCCTTTTCCGAGGTTGAAGTCGGATTTCTATTATTAAATGTATTACTAGTTATGAATGTGATCACACGCGGTCTTTTATGTGAAGTAATAAATGTCTTTCCATGAGCTTTCATGCTCAGATCACAATAACAGCGTGTTCCTGGAGGCAGCCATGTTTGTTCCGAGTTGTGTAGCTCGAGCGGGAAATTGGTCGGTTGTGACGTGTCGCACCTCAGACTTCGTCGGGATAATCAAACGCACCATAACGCAGGTAATCCGTTGCATGCATGTTCAGCGGTGTACCAGTAAAAATGGTCCCCCCTTAAACAGTTTCCGTTGCACCACTTTCCGGACGTTGTTTAGGCTATTTAAACCGGTATTACGGTAAAAGAAAAATCCATATCATAACAAAAATAAATACCGGTTTTCAGTATGAACCGGTATACCGCCCAGCACTACTTAATACCAAGCTGACATTATAAAATTGTGTGTTTATTTATTATTACAATATTACTTATATATGTTTGAGGGTGTATTGTGGTGTTGCCAGTTTGAAAATAAGCTATAGAGAAGTTTTTACAAGTTTCTAAAAGTGTTTACCACAATGGTGTGGTCTGCCATCTCACTTACAAGCATCTTTTATGGCTTGTCAGATTGCACTTTAACCATAAAGTAAAAAAAGCTAAATAAAGTTAAAACTTGTTTTGAACCATTTATTTGTCATCTGTAGTTTGATTTTGAGTAGGGGAGGGGAAAATCGATTAAAATTGGAAATCGGATTTTTTGTGAAAAAATCAGAGATTTTATTTTTCGGCCATATCGCCCAGCTCTAGTTTACACCAGCATTATGGGCTGGCAAGGATGAAAGGTGGGTCACCACCTGCCCAGTAGTATCAGTTGCAGTGTCATTTGCCCAACGTCACTTGTTTCAGGGTGCTCTGCGGGTCTCGGGTTCGAGTCGAGCTGTCCACAGGAATGCCGAGGCGCTCGCGGTACGACCGGCCCCCGACCCGCCGGCCATTTGACCCCAATGACAGATGCTACGAGTGTGGTGAGAAGGGGCACTATGCCTATGACTGCCACCGCTACAGCCGCCGGCGGCGGAGCAGGTACGCTACCGCGCGGAGTAACCGCCTCTGCCACACCTGTCAGTCTTTCTGCTCACTCTTGGTGAAAGTAACTGTATGACTGCCACCGCTACAGTCGGCGGCGGCGGCGGCGGCGCAGGTACGCTACCGCGCGGAGTAACCGCCTCTGCCGCAACTGTCAGTCTTTCTGCAAGTAACTGTAACCATGTACATATGAGACTGCAGTCACTGTATGTTTATGAGTAATGCATTGGTGTTGCTGTTTTGGATTTACTGTTTGACTTAATATATTCATATCTATTTGAAAAGTATTTATTTTCTGAAATGTTGTTGCAATATTAACAATCCACCTGGTCAAAACCTTTCAGGTTTCTTCGTTTGATTCAGAGTGTCGCAAGCCTTTACGATTTCATGAGGCATCTAGCAAATCCAACACTTACGATCCTCCTAGACGCTGAGGTGATCAGCATATGAGGCCAGACCCCCTCGAGCGCCTGCTACTCCTAGCTGCAACTTAAGATTTCGTTGAGGGCAGCAAATTCGCTTGACACCAGACGATCGCCATTCCAATAAATTTGGCTATCAATTGGGCCACGGTTTATAAAGAGGAACGACCCGGTTGACCACGGTCCCGTCTAGAAAAAGCTCCCTCGCATCTATCAAGCCTCAATCAAGCGATTTGGCTCTCGGTGCGGTCATCGTTAGATTGAAGAACACGACTAGATGCAGAGATCGGCTGATAGATACTTCTAGATCGCCTAGATCTCCTAGACCTTGGTCCAAAGAGGGTCGCCCTGCAAACTTGCAAGGTTTATTTCAAGTACCAATTAATGTGTTTTTCTTTTCTTTGAACAAATTTAAGAATAATGTAATGTATTACCTTTTAATTTTTGAGAATGACAGTTCTGCTTCTTGTGAAGCATATGTATATTTATACTTAGAGTAATGAATTAACATTTTCCTATGTATATGTACTGTTAATTGTGATGTACTCTTTTCTGATGACTTGTTCAGTGAAAGTGTAGCTGTGTGCTAGTGTGTTATTGTAAGCCCCTAGCAGAAGCAGTGTGAGGTAGTGTACTGTGTTCCTCACCAATGCTGGCGGCCGCTGATTTATATATCTTCGGATGTGGTCAGGTCCAGGTCCAGGTCCAGGTCCCGGTCCCGGTCCCGTGGGAGGAGGTACTCTCGCTCACGTAGCCGGAGTCGTGGCCGCAGGTGAGGGCTGCGTTGCTGCTGCGGCCTCCCATATGGGTGCTGCCCTTCCTGGTACTTCCTGTTTTGATGACCCAGGGTACTGGGCAGAGGCTCACGACAAGATGCATGCTATTGCTCGCAACCCCCCCCAGACTCATTTCGGATCAAAATCCTTTTCCCCCAACAGATCACGCTCTGCTTCTCCAAGGAGATCCAGATCTGGAACACCCAAAAGATCAAGGTAGTGCAGCATATGTCAAACTGAGCAGACAAACCCCTAGAGTCTAGGCTGAATTAGTTTTGTTTTTCTTAGGTCTCGATCAAGGTCTCGATCGAGGTCCAGGTCAAGGTCTCGTTCAAGGTCACCATCAAGGTCCAGATCAGCTTCTTATCCCAGGAGCAGGTTGGTGCTCGCTCTTAAAGCCGCCCCTCTGCGCTTCCCTGTGCTGTTAAACACACATGACAGGTAATGTATGTAATTTATTAATGGCTGAAATATTCGGTACAGCAAGTCCCATTCTCTCCCCCATTCACAGGTCTGGCTCAGGTGGCAGGTCCAAGTCGGGCTCCCCAGCAAGGAGGTCTGTCACCTCTCTAATTACTGCCTTTTTCTGCTGCTGCTTTCTTTCTCTTAAAACGCTATCCTGACATCCCTGCTCCTTAAAAAGTATGATTTTGGAAGTTTGGTATTTGAGCATCTTTTTTATTCTCCTGTTTTTAGACTCGGGCTGAGCCATGTGCAGTATTATTATCGACATTGCAAGTTATGCACATGAAATTGTCACATTTCAAAGGCTGTGATCGTTGGCTGGGCAGAAATTAGACTCGGGGCCTCGGCATATTGCAGAACTGTATTTTCAAACGCTACCGTGTTTTGCCACGCAGTACTGGTGTTTTAAAATTTTGGTGACACAAGATTTATCTAATATATGTTAAAAAATCACTAGGTAAAAAAAATGTTGTGATGTTGAGTCAGTCATAGTCATTTTCATCCTTGTTGTCGGGGTCACTCATAGACAGTGTGGCACGTTTGTGAAAGAGTGTAAAGGGGAAAAGCGAGCGGTCACCAAAAGGCATTCATCTTTGCTTGTGGGGACATATTTTGGATTCTATAGTGACAATATTGAGTCCGCAAATAATTTGCCAGCACAACTTGTGGCAACACCGCCGAATTATTTGAAGGACTATTGGAGGGTAGTAAGTTTTATCCGTAGTTTTTTTTCTTTATTTATCCCTATCTTATTTATTTATAAATAATCAACTTCTATAAATATTGCAGTATTCTTGTGGAAAAATTCACATCACAATATATGAAAGTGTTTCCAGTATCATGGAGCCCTAATTCAGAGCCGAGAGGGTTTCAGTGGAGCATCATCGGATGCCGCAGCAGCATGTCAAAGACAAACCCTTACTGTTGCTTTATAATTTACTTGTTTTAGGCTATACGATTCTTCCCTTGTCTACTGAAAACTATAGTGGTGCTTGCATTTCTGCTCATTGTAAAGTGAGACTCATTGGAACTTGTTTCCCTCGCAGCTGCTCAAAATCTAGATCATCACCTGCAAAACGAAGGTAAGCATTTGTTTGGTGATTTGAGTTACATGGAAGGCCTCACGGTCTGGGAGCTTCTTTTAAGGTACCTTTCCTGTAAGGAGAGTGGGGGGTTGGCTGTGATGGGGAGCCCCTTCCTGCCATGGGTGCCCCTGAGCTTCTGCGTCCAGTCCTGCAGGCGGTGCTCCCCCTCCAGCACCTCGCCACCCGACAGGGCTGTGAAAGGAGCCACACTGGTTACTTTCTTGCCCCGTTATGTAGACGCACTGGGAATGATGTTTATTGGAGCTGAAGATGAGGCTTAATGGCAGCACCATATGATGAGTCCTGAGCCATCTCTCTCGTTTCAGCCACTCTCGCTCAGGAAGCCCCCACAAGAGTGGAAGCCCCGAAAGAGACGACTGACTCCTTTCGTCGTCTTTATTTTTTATTGAGGCACCTCTTTTAGAAATTAATCTGAAGGTCTGCACAAACAGAAATGCTTCCTATTGAGCGATTTAATTCTGCAGTTCTGCTCTGTACCTTTTGGCACATAATAGATGTTTTTTTTTCCTGATGTTCGTAAGAAAAATCTAAGAATAGGAATAAATGCTCATTTCTCCCTGTTTTGCTTGTTGGGAATTCAATGCGTTTTTGGTTCTAGTGCCATAGAAAACACAAGCACATTGGGTTTTTGTATGTATGTGCATTTTAAATTTCAAGATCTTTAGAGACTTGATTCATTTTGTGTGGATTTTGTGTTTTGTTGATACCTGTAGGGGGAGCTGTTGCTTGGAAAAACTACCCTCTTTTTATTGTGAATATTGATTTAAAAAAATGCACTTGACAGTTGAAGAAAATGTCCTTTTGTTGTCTAAAGCCAGCTGCATATGCAGGTTTTACCATAGGTCTTAGCTCAGTGAAAAAAGGTTGTCCAGTGTGGTAGAGTTTAGGCAGGTTGGGGGTATCTGAAAGTGTACTCTGTACCTTTTTAATGTCTCTGGTGATATATAAAAAAAACTCCCCCAAGCAAAATGAAGAGGAATTACTGAAGTACACTGCAGTCAGTAACCTAAATGCCCCTTTTTTCAAGTTTCCAGTTTGCATTTTGACACTTTCCTGCCTGACCCTCTTTCAGTTGCAGCTCATTACAGGGAAGCTCATTGTCACAGCAGTAATTGTGATCAAGTCAGGTTAAGAAGTATAATTCTTACAGCTCACTTGATCGTTGTGATGTAATTGCTGAATTATTTCCTTTCTGAAGAATTTCTTGCTTTTTTATGCTGTTAGCATTTGAACGATAGAGGGGTCACAGGGTTGGGGTGTATTTTAAGTTAAATAAATCAATAAGCGATATTTAAAAAAAACTACATGAAGTCCCCTGATTAGCAGTATAAAATAAAGTCTCCTTACACAAAACGACTGTTGTGTTTTCTCATCCTTCAAAGTGAAATTTAACTCTTTGTTTGATCTTGCAGTACAGTGTTTCTTAATCCGCTCCTTGGGGACCCTCGGACAGTCCAGGTTTTTGCTTTTGCCCAGCTGCGTGCTAGTCAGTTCACATGGACTGTCTGGGGTCCCCAAGGACCGGGTTGGGAAACACTGCTGCAGGGCATGCAGACTGCTGCTTCAAAGAATCATAGGTAATCAAGGTTAAACTGCTGCGTTCCTAGTGCCTCTAGAGGGCGCTTTTCCCAATCATCTCTCCCATAAACTCAGTAGTTTTCCCACAGTGCACTACGTAATACACTCACCTAAAGGATTATTAGGAACACCTGTTCAATTTCTCATTAATGCAATTATCTAATCAACCAATCAC
>JAODKM010000040.1:17162239-17174411 GCA_026780845.1 Petrocephalus sullivani | reverse complement strand
TTTGGTAATGTGGGACAGGTGCTTTGATAATGTGGGACAGGTGCTTTGGTAATGTGGGACAGGTGCTTTGGTAATGTGTGACAGATGCTTTGGTAATGTGGCACAGGTGCTTTGGTAATGTGGGACAGGTGCTTTGATAATGTAGCACAGGTGCTTTGGTGATGTGTGACAGGTGCTTTGGTAATGTGGGACAGGTGCTTTGCTGATGTGATACCGGTGCTTTGGTAATGTGGCACAGGTGCTTTGGTGATGTGGGACAGGTGCTTTGGTAATGTGGGACAGGTGCTTTGGTAATGTGGGACAGGTGCTTTGATAATGTGGGACAGGTGCTTTGGTAATGTGGGACAGGTGCTTTGGTAATGTAGCACAGGTGCTTTGATAATGTGGCACAGGTGCTTTGGTAATGTGGGACAGGTGCTTTGGTAATGTGTGACAGGTGCTTTGATAATGTGGGACAGGTGCTTTGGTGATGTGGGACAGGTGCTTTGATAATGTAGCACAGGTGCTTTGGTAATGTGTGACAGGTGCTTTGGTAATGTGGCACAGGTGCTTTGGTGATGTGTGACAGGTGCTTTGGTAATGTGGGACAGGTGCTTTGGTGATGTGTGACAGGTGCTTTGATAATGTGGCACAGGTGCTTTGGTGATGTGTGACAGGTGCTTTGGTAATGTGTGACAGGTGCTTTGGTGATGTGTGACAGGTGCTTTGGTAATGTGTGACAGGTGCTTTGGTAATGTGGGACAGGTGCTTTGGTAATGTGGGACAGGTGCTTTGGTGATGTGGGACAGGTGCTTTGGTGATGTGTGACAGGTGCTTTGGTAATGTGGGACAGGTGCTTTGATAATGTCGTACAGGTGCTTTGGTGATGTGGTACAGGTGCTTTGGTAATGTGGGACAGGTGCTTTGATAATGTGGGACAGGCATTTATTAAATACATCATAATTGGATAACATGCGAAGGATTTTATTTTGGATTTTGTTTTGTAGAAAATACTTAAAAGCATTATATGCAGCGCTTACACCAACAGTAAAAAGAATAAAAAATAGACTTTGTAAAACAAACTATCGTAAAACATCCTATTCTCACCCCATGCACTGAGCTCTCTCTGTCCCTTCACACCTTTATAACTTCCTTTCCTGCCTCTTGGTGCCATTGTACACTGAAATAATTGGAGAAATTCATTTATTTATAAATAAATAAATGAATATTAATGTTATATATTTAGGAGTTAGGACTCCATCCTGTACATCCTGTGCATCCCCAAAACATACACTTTCTCTCTTCTTTGGAGAGCCTATAGTATTGTCCCACATTACCTGAAACATATTGTCCCATTTTCTCTGACTACTTTGGTAACTGTTTATAAAAGGAATTATAACTTTGTCTATTTAAAGTATTTATTTTATTGTACTAACATATAATAGACGTAATTACATGAAAATTAGACGCAATTTATTTTTATAACAGATTTATAACCTTAATATCAATACAATCAAAAGCACCTGTCATTTTTCTTGCCCTGTGATTTCTGAGGGTTGTTCGTGTAAAAATGCTTGTCACGTCCTCAGCTGTGGCCTCAGACTAATAATATCATGTTTTTTAATTATGTGCTTTCCATACCTGCTCTCTATAACAAATCTTCTAATTGGATCTACTTCAGCCAGGAAGTAAACTTGTCAAAGCTTAACGGTGCCACCTTACCTGATGTCCTGCAGCTACAAAACCTGAACTCACCCTATGGTACTATAGCAATGACAGCGTAATTCGATGAGTGTCCACTGATTATAATTTTATTTCCGCAATGGGTGCGTTTTCATTAGAAATTAACTTACTATGGTAATAATTATCTATATGCATAGAATATTTGCACTGCAACATCAGATTTAATTATGTTGTGTTATTAGACATGACTTAGCTCAATATAGCGAGTAGGAACCGAAGAATCTGGGGATCAGTCAGGTATAAAATCCGATGGAAGTAGGTTGTGAGTGCATCTGCCATCAGCATATTAGTGCTCGCTACTACAGGGGAGAATGATGTCTTATTGAAAATAGAGCCTTGGTTCAACTTTATAACTAGAAGTCAGCAATAAGCGGGGAGATCTACTTATTCCAGCCTGGAAACAGACTGCAGAGACGGCAAAAGCCGGTGTAATCTAGCGGAGAACAGCGGGACCGCACAGGGAAGCCGCATAAGGAGCATGACACAAGCTTGGGGAGCAAACACAGGTGAGCAGGCTATGGAAGGCCACCAGGGTCAAACAAACGTGTAGGGAAATGCGTGTTAACATGACGCGGCAGAAATTGACTGGTTAACGTGATCAGAAATTAATACGTTAATTAATACGTTTTTGCGGTTACAGTGAATGGCTGAGCTTAATTTACCATATAAGTACATATAAATATCGCATATGTCGTCACTGTCCAAGTGATATCTCGTACATCGTGCGTTTAATCTCAGCTAAGTCATGTCATGATGTCCAGGCTTATCATGTGAGCTACGTTAATGTTACGACAGGGCCACGTTATGTTAAGTTGCTCTGGTGTCTTTTTAGGACAGTTCCAATTGAAATCCAGGCATGGGGCAATACTTTTATGTTCTGAAATGAAATCTGAATTTCACTTCAGATTCTCAGAGAGCAGGCATTCCATATAACGAAATTAAGCAATTGCACTCCTGCTTTTAAATCTTTTAAGGGCTTTTTTTTTTTTACTCATTTGTGGATTTTGATTATGGGTATAGAATATACAGACTATATACGAATATATATGTTCTATATACGAACATCCAATTTACCAAGCCCTACCAATATTACATTCTGAAGGAAGTCCGTGTGTTTTATTGCAAAATCAGTGTGTTTAATAATGTTTAAAGTATGGCCGGGTCTGTTTTACCACTTTCATGTCAAAAAATAAGATCTCCAATTTTCCAACCTGAGACATTAACAGATCATCTCATCTCAACAAATTTGCAATGTAGCAGTAACTCACACTGCACAATTTGGCAAATTGAGTGTTTAAATATGTGCTTCACATCCGTGTTTATTCTGCTTTATGTGTGTTACATGTATCACTGTTTAAAGCTAAATAACAGGAAAACCCTTAACCTTCACAATTGACAGTTTTCTCATTTGTATTGCTTATAAAACACAATATATAAGCATATAAGTCAACTACATTACGTTAGCCAAGTTACATTATATTTACATACATTATTAAACTATGTAATAACATGAAACGAAATGTTTCATGTTATCAGGGATGCTCCGATCAGGGTTTTTTGAACCGATCACCTATCACTGATCACTGGAGTCAATATCAGCCGATACAGGTCACCCATCGCAAATCACTGGAGTCAATATCGGCCGATACTGATCACCCATCGTCTATCACTGGGGTCAATATCGGCCGATGCTGAACACCGACTGCCGATCACTGGAGTCATTGTCGGCCGATAGCGATTGTTAATCGCTGGAGTCTGTATTGGCCGATACCGATCGCCAATCACACTTCAAAAAACATTCACGCCTGCAGTAACATTTGTAAAGTGTTCTATTAATTGTGCAGCATTATTTTTTTATATTTATAGCAATAAAAGTAACTACTAACTGCGCTAGAGAAATATGAGGAAGCATTATAAATTGACAAATGTTTATTTATTGGAAGGCAAGAAATTTTATATTTTATATGCCTTCATACGGAATCAAAGTAGAACGTGATGAACATTGTGCGCTATGTTTCAGAACAGAAGCAAACATGAGAAGCAATTTCACTATAGGCCATACAAGGCCTTTCTAAATATAGACTTACTACAAATTTAACAATAAAAAATGCCAACAAATACGGGATATATAGCTAAATATACGTATACTGTATGTAAAGCATTCCTCAACATTTACACAGAAAGCAAGTTTTTACATATGAATATGAGCAGCTCTGCGTGTTTGGAGGGCAGCCTCTTCCTCTTCTCACCTACAGTATTCGCTGCAGTGCTGAAAAGTCGCTCGCACGCTATCTCATACTTGTGCGCGGTTCCTACAGCATCCGCGAGCGCGGGGAAGCGGTTTTATTAGAGATATGTCTTGAGAATAGTGTGTCATCTGCTCAGCACTTCTGATTGGCTTTTATAGAGAATGCCGAACAAATTATTTAGAACGAAACATCAGCCAATATGTCACGTCGCAGGCGGGAGGAAAGACCTATAATGCAGGCTGCCAGGGGGTGGTTATTGACAGGAAAAGGGGAACACGGGAACCAAAAACAACAGGCAGCATCCACAATGACCGGACAGGGATCACGAGACTGAAATACACTTATATAAGGGAACTAATCTAGGATAAAACACTAGGCAACAGTGATCAGTTAACAAGGGGGTAGGAACATGAGGCAAAGTTAACAAAGCTCAGGTGTGGCTAATTAGGAGTCACGCTTGAGGGAAACACAGGGAATAGACACTCAGGGTGTGGCTGGTTGCGACACGATAATAATCAGAGTATGCCATTGCTTTTATGTTATTACTTGAAGCTAAATGTTTTGACACTAATGGTGGAAATGCATATGACTTTGTAAATGAACTGAAAAAATCCACATACCATAAGTAAATTAATCAATAATTTAGACTACGTATTATATTACAGTAAGTGCCTTAATACTGCTGAATCTAATCTAATATGGTAACAATACGAAATTTACAAACATCCTCTGGAAGTAGGTGTTAAGAATTTTATTATTATAGTTTTTGCAATTTGAGGTAACATTAGCAAGTGATATTATTTTTTTATGCTTTAACAAGCAGGACCTTTACATTTTACATTACATTTTAATACAACCATGATAATAATAATAACAACAATTACAATAATTATCTATCTATTATTATTATAATTATTCGATTTAACAGCAAACATGTCTATGTTTCTGCAACACAATCGGAGACAATTTTGTGTCCCTGCCATTAATGGCTGCAACTGAGATACATTACCCCCCTTTGGACTACAATGGTTGGGCCCTAATTTTCAAGACGTATTAACACTTACGTTTTTAGCGCGTTTCAGAGGTCAAAAACGAGCGTGTCGACATACAAAATGAACGTGGCTAACAGGTATTTCCCTACACGTATTGACCATGATAGCCTTCCAGAGCAGGCCACCGATGAAACATGTTAATGATGAGTTTGTGCAATCATTAAATACTACAGCAATTAGTATATTAATTATGTTAGAATGAAAATAGTAGCTGAGTTGTAACATATAGCTTACCGCAGTAATTGCATATGTTTTTTTCCTCTAGAGAAAAATAAAAGCGACATTACTGCAGTAGGCTATTTTGTTTTACTATGGATTCATGTTTCCAACTTATTCACAACAAGTCTAAGCTGGTAACATTAGAACTAGAGGGGGCGAATAATTTCCTATATCATATCATCATATAGCAAACAGCATAACCATTCTTAACGCTGTAACGAATTATTTTATACAAATAGAGATTTTTATAGAAACAGGTAAACAGACTAATGGAACAGCGTGCTGTCTTATAATATATATAAATACTTATCCAGGACCAGACCAGTGAGGTGCTGTACGGAAAAAAGCCTTCACAAAACAGCAAAACATCAGTAAATGTAAATGTAAAGTATATGAGCGCTCTTAAAAAGTAAAATAATAATTTCTTCCCTGAAATATATTTTTATGGTTAACGAAATCATAGTTTGGGAGTGTTGTTTTCTGATTAGTATGTCCATGCTAAAGTGATTTATTGCTACCCATGCTTCGAGTAAATGTGCTTATCTTTTTCCTGACTGACACCCATGGTAGCCAATCCGTGTCTGTATTAATAAGTTGCGAGTCGCGCTCGCCCAATCAGAGGCGACATTCGCGAGTGCCGAGAGAGCCCGGCCCAATGAGAGACCGGCGAAGCGTCTCCCGGCGCTCTAGGCTTGCGATGCGAACAAAGGGAGTCAGTGCGACTGTGAGGACGCTCCGCGGGTGACAGTGCGCTCGGGCTGATGCACGCCGCTGCGAGCAGCGCTTAGTGGGCTCGCCGGGGCTGCCCAGACCCTCCGCAACTTCCCCCGCTCGCTCCTGCCAGCTCTCCGCGCGAAGGGCATCACCGCCTCCCCAATTTACGAGAATGTCCCTGGCCGAGGAGCATGAGGAAGGGGAATACGAGAGGGCGCCCAAGCGGCTCAAGACGGCCGAGGCGGAGGAGGGCGAGGACTTGGAAGAAGGGGAGGACTCGGATTCGGCGTCGGGCGGGCTGCTCGGGGACGCGGAGGAAGTGTCCGCGCCAGGTGCGGACAAAAGGGCACCCTGGGCAGCACCAAAATGTGCATCAAGAGGAAAGGTAAGTGTCCCGAGATCTCCTGCCGCCTGTCAGTGCCGGGGGTCCGGCAAAGTCGGCTCAACCGAAAAGGAACGGCAGTCAATCAGTTATACAATGAATAATAAAAATCACCGGCACGAGCGGAGAATCTGGCTTGTGAGCTGATCCCTGCAGTCGCTTTCTCTATAGTATAGAGGCTGGAAAGCAACGTGGATGCGTTGCACTATTTAACTTTTTAATAACGCTTCCGTTTCGCCTTGTGCGTGTGAATCAGCCAGAGTTTTTTTCCCTATTTATATTTCATTTCCACACACCTCTGATTCTTATTCTGGTGCACCGGCTACTGGAGGACGGAGCGCTGTTTGTGATCGTCTCTGCTGGCGTAATGAATTAAGTTAGGATGTATGGATGTATGTACAGAGGCTGACGAGCAGGTGCGGTGCGATACAGCTCCCGCCGCAGCCGAGACGCGTCCCGTCCGGGTGTCGCTGGCGTGCCGGCGCCCTGCGGGCTGCATGAATTAGGATCGGAGTGACCACAGTGCCGCCCGCAGATTTACAAGTTTTAGCCCACTTTTAAGCGACTTGCAAAATGCATTCGCTTTAGCATGTAAATATACTATAATATGCACTGATATGCACACTAAAAAGGTGCAGGTGACGCTAATAAATGCCACGCAACTACGTTAATTAAATTCTTTCTCCAAAGTCTGTGTCTGATAATGAAAGAATAATATTGGTATGCCGGCTAGGCGCTTAATTGTGATTACTGTGATCGATTGCTGTGTTACTGTAACTGGTGCTTCTGCTTTTCCAGCGAAGTAAACATGCAAAACGACATACATAATATGCTAATTCAGGAAAATATGTTACTGTGCGTTACATCTGGTTAAACTAAAGTTTTAATCAATTATTATGTTGCGGACTTTTTTGACATTTTAATATTACTGGGGAATGTAATTTTCGGACTGAGGAACCTATAGACAAGTATGTATGTCGTAAGAAATGGTTAATGTATGTTTGAATAACAAACAAACGGTAATGACGAGTCATCACAAAAATAATACGAAATGTGAATTATCAAAAATATAGCAGAATGCCATGGAAAAACAAGGATATTTATATACAAGTATATAAATAAATTTAATTGAGTGCAAATGAATACTAGAAAACGTCGCACGCCATAAGCCTACATAAGTTACTTTTAAAGGCTCAGCTGCTGTATCTGAGACAAATTAGCGGGGGTAAGTAGTGATACTCCGTAGAAGGGATACTCCGTGTTTGCCCTAACGACTTTAATGCCTTATAATTGTTATTTGTACTGTAAAAACTGAGCCTGTCTCCCACCTAAGCAGAATAATTAATCTCAAGCCGACCTAGCATACACATATTAAAATTGCAGTCAATAAATACTCTGCAAAATACCAGCCGCAGTGTCTATATATGTAACAGAATGTGACCTGTTGCTTCAGAGCGGGCTTTGCCATTGTTAACCTGATAAACGCTTTTCCCCCTCACTTGATGGCTTAAGTAGTGCGACGGGACCCGTTGCGCATCAAAGTGCTCCACAGATGTACGAAGTTGGCACAATCCTTTATGGGCTGCTTAGATGCCCAAAATAGTGACTACAATTAATTTTAATTGATTATGAAATGAAGGTACAGCAGAAACTGAATCGCATCTCCCCAGTTTTCCTGCTGTGCATTGTATTATATGCTGAACTTGAACTAGGTCACGTAATGCTCGATATGGTGAATGACTAGTCGACTACGTAGTGTCGGACGTTGTTATTGAGCACGTACGTTACCATAGGACGTCTTGCGTGACAGCGGTGCCGCGCGCTCGGGGCCCGATGAACATCTGGACGCGCAGCACGAGGTCATGGTGGATCCCGAGAGATGGATGACGTGTCCGCCTCCAGCTGTGCACTTCAGTCGCGCTGTTTTCACCGTACAAGGCACACGCGTTTTCTTTCATAGGTTGCCTTTGATTCTGACTTTCTATAGCGTTGTTTACCTGTAGCGCCCAGAGAGATTGCCTTTCATTCGGTCGTTGTGTCTTTATTCTGATCATTAAATTTGTTGCTTTCTGTATTTAATTCTCTCTGATGTTTATGACTTTCTTACAAACCCAACTGGGTCGAATTAATCTTCTGTTCAATGACGCGTTTTTTCAGTGTGTTTAAGGCCGGGCGATCAGAACTAATTAATTAAAATGTAATGTGAATCTGTGAACTATTACGGGACCAAAATCTGACTAAATGTGTAACAAAATATTTCAGAAGGATGTGGCTGTTATTGTGAGCTAAGGCCTGAAAGGTGTGCAGCTTAGATTTAAAAACATTCTGTAACCAAGCATTATCTGCCTCCCAGCCAGATCATACTCCTTAATAATATAATGATGGGATGCCATGTAGAGGGAAATAAAATGGAAGATGTGAAATAGTGGCCCTATACAATGTCCGAGTATGGCTTTTAGACAGTATGAACTCTGTAAACATGAATGAAAATGACATGTCAGCTGGCATTAATAGATAATTTATCAAACTGCCTTTAAACACAGCCAGATTATTGCTTCAAAAGGGCAGAGAGATTCAGTAGGTGGCAGACCGCGCGTTTGACCTTTGGGCCGTCTGTCAGCGCCGTGCCGAACGCGTGTTCATACAGGATGTGTCTGTCAGTCTCCTCCCAGCACCACCCTGGCCAAGCCTTGACATGGTATTTACCGTAAGACCTGTAGTGTGCCAGCTTACCTTACATCTTCAAAACACCTATGAGTTTAATTTTCCCTTTCTCTTTTGGATATATGTGAAGTATACTTAGCTGAGTTTTAACACTTAAGAACTAATCACATCTGTGATTGGAGGGCTTAATTAAAAAGCGTTTCCGATCAGATCCTCCTCAGTGATAATGAATCTATATGTAATCCTTCTCTGGTAATCCCACGGCCAGTGAGAAGGAAGGTAGAGCCAGATCCCACGGCCAGTGAGAAGGAAGGTAGAGCCAGATCCCACGGCCAGTGAGAAGGAAGGTAGAGCCAGATCCCACGGCCAGTGAGAAGGAAGGTAGAGCCAGATCCCACGACCAGTGAGAAGGAAGGTAGAGCCAGGATCTGTGTCTTAGTTTTTATCCTTTTTGCCTTGCTTTGGTAATATGATTATTTTTGTAAGAAAGTCATTCAAAGGAGTGTCTGTTTTCGAATTCTTGTAGGTGTCAGGAACCTGCTTAACATCAGCACAAGTGCAGAAGCTTTTTTGAAGCTTGCTTGGAATATCAGACCTGAGATCTTCATGGTATTTCTTTCCGACAATGGGTGTTTTTGTTTCTGTGTGGTTTCCTTTCCGCTCTCTTAAGAGTGCTGTTGATTAGATTTAGATTTGTTGGTGATGCATCTGCATCTATGTTTGAGGTGATAAACCTGAACTGTGAAAGCCGAACCCTGAATGACGTGGGCTAATTCCTTTTGTTGGTGTTTTTGTGACTGAAGCGCTCCTCACTCTGTCACTGCGTGCCAGTTATGTCCGTGTAAATTCCACAGTAATGGCTGTGTTCCAACGGATTCCGCCGTATCGGCAGTCTTTCAGAAGTTCAGGACGTGATCTCTGTCTGGATTTTCGTGTACGTCGAGGTCGCCTCGTGTGCCGCGATGGCAGACCTGCGTTGGGGCCGCGTCTGCGGGGTCTTATAACCTGTTCCGTTCATTTCGGCCTCAAGGCCAAGAAGTCTTTAAGCACTTATGTAAGTCGCTCTAGGCTGAGGGCGCCTGCCAAATGCCATAAATGTAAATGTAGGAAGAGGATCCGTGTAGTGAAAGCAAGTGTCAGAGCTCATTTTGGAATCCTTTTCAAGCATTGTGATCTTTCTGATGGAGATGAGTAAATGTTTCCTGTGCGGGGTCAGACCCCGGCATTCCGGGTCCCGCGTGTAGGGTCACCCGCTCCATTAATATTTTGAGTGTGAAATGTTACGCTCCTCTTCCTTTTTATGTAGCTGATGGAAAGCTGTTGGACACATCTGAGTTTGACTTTGGCCTGCCGGAGGTGGCAGGTGCTGGGGTGGATGGGTTGGGGGGGGGGGGGGGTTGTTTAACTTTAGCGTGCCCTCCTTTTTTCAGCCTCGTCGTGACGGGAACGCATCGCTTTAGCTCCGCTCTGTGATCTCGGCATCGCCGGCATCATGGCCTACTTATCTGCGATTTCACCGCGGGCTGCCAATTCTCCGGCGCCTCTTACATCAGACCGGGCGACACGCAGCCTTCATCCGTCTGCGTTTGTCGTCTTAGTGCCGCACAATCCTGCCGGGAATCGAGAGTGATTTCATTCTATTTCCTGAAGATGGAGTTCATGGGTAAGCCGCATTTTAGCAGATTGCGTACGGTAGTAAGAGGTACGTGGTATTTCAGGTACTGCAAACTCGACTGTTGCCTCATTAGCACAATATCTAGAATTATAGATAATCTCACCCGTAGGCAGGCAGGATTTGGCCACAGCTGCGGATCTTAATCTGTGGTCCTGGATATCTTTCAAAATATTTCAGTAATTCTTTTTTTTTTTTTCCTCGCCTGCTTGGAGATTTTCAACATCACATGCAGTTGAAATCGTTTTAACCCACTGCGCCGTCATAAAATAAATTTTAATGGCCCTAAATGGCTTTTTGAGTTTTATACTCGCGGGGGTAAAATCTCCATTTGCTCCTCCAGCCCAAAAATGACGACCTTGTTTCCCGGCACCTATAAATATCGCAATAACCAAAGCTGGGAGCTGCACTCAGGCAGTTTGCGTCACTTGCAGGTCGGAAAAATGATTCTCAGAATGACTGCGTCGTGCTTAGAGGAGCTCCCTGTTTCTGAGTGACAGGGCTTTAAAAAAAAAAATTGGGAAAATTTGTGCTGGGTTCGGCGTCCAATATGAAAATCTTTTATGGAGTCCAAAATCAGCTGAAGTATATATAAGCATTTGAAACAGGAAAGCGCCGGGTGTTAGGGCCCGCCGTCGTCATGCTGTGCCTGCTGCTCCTTCAGCGCAGGAAGGGACCCGCGTTCGCCGCTCCGGAACCTCTCACTTTCGCGCTCATTTGTCTGGTGTCACCCCCGCGAAGTCCGGGCTGACGGCAGATGAGTCATCGGCCGCCTTCGCCTCAGAAACCGCTTCGCGAGAGGGAGGAGAAGGCGCGATGGCGGCAGAGCTGGCGATGTACAGCGAGCACCTGCGCTGCACTGCCATCGGGTCAGATGGGGCTCCCGCTAACGCGCCGTGCTCCTGATGAAGATTCAGAATGACATTAGTGCTGTTTTTTTAATGTGTGTGTGTGTGAACGTACTTTGCCAACAAACTCGATTCTGAATCTGAAAAGTAATGAGGGTGGATTTTTAATGAGGAGGTCCATCCAGGTATCTCTCCGCATCGGGCCAGGGCGGAGGATGGTGGGATTCTGTGGTGCAGGGTGGATAGGGCGCGCTTGTCAGGATGGGGGCTGCATGCACTTGTCTAAATTGGCAAGTCCCATTTTGAACAACTTGCCGTGTGTGATGCATGTTCTATAAATGGCCTGGTATTGAATTCGCTCTAGACTGGGGGGGGGGGGGGGGGGGGTGGTGTTTTGGGACCCGCCCCCGGCGGGGGGGCGGGGGGGGGGGGGGGCGGCGGGGGCTGGCCCTGGGATGGGTGGTTAGCCTCTTCGGTGCGGGCCTGGGCGGGAATCTGGGGCTCTGGTGCCCGTTTCCTCGGTGGGTGCCTTCCTGCGCGGGGGTGGCCTGTGCTCCCTCCGGGGCGCCGCCGGGGGGGGGTGGGGCGGTCCATGTCTGGGGGGCCGGCCTGCGCTGTTTGGGGGGTGGCATGTCTCGGGCCCGGGCTAG
>JAODKM010000040.1:17126288-17136832 GCA_026780845.1 Petrocephalus sullivani | reverse complement strand
GTGGTGCTTTTGAACCATCTTAAATTCTCCCGTAAAACCTGCCAAACTCCAGTATGCCCGAGCGCCCCACTGAGATAATTATAAAAACTGCAAACGGGGCCACATCAGTCCCCCCCCCCCCCCCCCAACGGCCCGGCTCGGGGATCAGTGGGAGGTTAATCTCCATCCACACGTTGCGTCTGTACGGAGTCCCCACCAGCTTTGGGGAGATGCATTTCAGGCCCCCTGGTCAGATGGAATTCCAATTTGAATCCCTTCTTCTCCTCCCGCACCAATCCCAGCCTCCCATCTGCTCTCCCGGCACATTCCGGGCCATTCAGCCTCCGTCTCTTGGCTTCCTTCCCTCAGGCAGAGAGACACATCACCAAAGTCCCGTAGTTCTTAAGGCTGCAGCCCTTTAACACTGAATGTCACAGTTAAATGGGCAAAACAAGGTTACCTTGTAGGCCGCTCGGCTTTTCTTAGGGCTTTACGGCCCTGTTCACACTTGGTTTTAAAGTGGGTCTCAGGCGATCGGAGCAGAAGTGGACAGTGGTTAACACAAGACACAGTGTGATCCGATCACTGTGACCACTTGCCGAGATGGTCTGAGACACATTTAACCGCATATCGTTTGTAGTGTAAACGCTAATGTGTCCTGACACATCCCTGACATGGACGTCACAATAACTGTGCATGGGTCAGTAATGAAATCTGAACATAAGTGGCCAGCTGGACACCTTAGAGACGCGTGATAGACACAGGTATAAACAGCGATTTGTCTCTGCTGCCTGCTTGCGTCTTGGGCAATCAGATCACATTTCGAAACCATGTGTAAACGAGGCTTATCTTGTAAAAAGTGTTTTGACGTCTCTGACTGGGCCGTGGTTTCAAGCAGTTGCTGTTTTCCCAAGGTGTGTGTGTGTGTGGGGGGGGGGTGTTGATGGGACCTCATCATCATTCTCTCTTGCAGGACGTTCTGTACACAGTGTGTAACCCCATCGGCAGCGTCCTCCGCATCGTCATCTTCAAGCGGAACGGGATCCAGGCCATGGTGGAATATCCTTGCTTGATCCCGCCCCCGGGGCGGCCGGTTCGGTGGCTGGATGCGCCTGGGAGGAAGGGCGCACGGGTCCCTAAAACCTGGATTTTATGGAAGCGGGCGTTTCAAAAATACACCAGGCTGTGCCTTGGCCGACGTGAGCCGCTCCCCCCGGGGCTTTGCAGCAAGGATAAGCGAAGTGGCGGCCATAAAGCTGGAGTGCGTTTGGGCAGCTTCCCTCGTGTGTCATGTGCTCTTAACGTGAATTTTAAAGCCACCTGTCTTCATGTGGTTGAACAATCGCTGCCCTCCCCCACCCCCCCCAGGGCCGTGGTTTAATACCTGTTAAATATACCCCGCCCCCCCCCCGCGCCCCGTTTTAAAACTGGCTCGCCAGCAACTTTTAATTTCTGTGGCACTAAACTCTGCCCGCCAGGCAGGCATTTTAAAAAGTGCTTTGCAGTACGCTTTCCTCTCTTTTTATTTACAATATTTGCATGCGTGCCTTCCGTTCACCTCTCAGCAGTGCAGCAGTTTATCACGGCGGCCCGGCCTACGGAACCAGCAGCTCATTCGTGGTCGTCTGTGGCCTTTATTTTTGTGCGCTGGCCACGCCTGAGACTTCCTGTCACTTCGCGTCCCAAACTCGGCCATATCAGTTTCAGAAGTCTGACTGCCCCCCCCCCGTTCGCCTCATGCCGGCTTCCTGTGGCTTTTTCAGGCTAGATAATCGAGCCTTGCGTAATATTTCTGCTACTGAGCATCTCACAGGTTAAAATTAGAAGCTGTCTCGTTGCTTGCTTTTTTTAGACGACTGAACGCTCCTGCTGTACCACACCCTTGATGTAAAATGCGCTGCTGACCTAGGGCCTTGTCAGAACGTGGTCCGGCAGCATGCTCCTTTCTCCTCGGGTTCCTCTCCTTGACCGAGGCCCACGTTTGAGACAGTCCAGAACGCCCAGAAAGCCAAGGCGGCTCTGAATGGAGCAGACATATATGCCGGTTGCTGCACCCTGAAAATCGAGTATGCCCGGGTAAGTGCGCCCCCCACAGGACGAGCGCATCGCTTACATGTGAGCATCGTGGGGGTGCGGGGGTTGGAGACAGTGCTGCTTCACTTCCCCCATCACGCATATCATCTAGCACGCTTCACACATCCCGGGGGGGGGCACCCCCCCCCCACCTACCACCCAGACTCAAGCCACACTGCTCACATTGTTATTATCTCTGTCTGAATACTCACACAACTACACACTACTCCCACGCAGTGGTACAAGTATGCACTACTCCCACACAGTGGTACAAGTATACAGTACTTCCACTCAGTGGTATAACTATACACTACTCCCACTCAGTGGTACAAGTACACACTACTCCCATGCAGCGGTACAAGTATACACTGCTCCCACACAGCAGTACAAGTATGCACTACTCCCACGCAGTGGTACAAGTATGCACTACTCCCACACTGTTGTACAAGTATACAGTACTCCCATTCAGTGGAACAAGTATACATTACTCCCACTCAGTGGTATAAGTATGCACTACTCCCACTCAGTGGTACCAGTATGCACTACTCCCACTCAGTGGTACTAATATGCACTACTCCCACTCAGTGATACAAATACTTACTACCCCCACGCAGTGGTACAAGTATGCACTACTCCCATGCAGTGGTACAAGTTCACGCTACTCCCACTCAATGATGCAAATATGTACTACTCCCACGCAGTGGTACAAGTATGCACTGCTCCCACACTGTTGTACAAGTATACAGTACTCCCATTCAGTGGAACAAGTATACATTACTCCCACTCAGTGGTATAAGTATGCACTACTCCCACTCAGTGGTACCAGTATGCACTACTCCCACTCAGTGGTACTAATATGCACTACTCCCACTCAGTGATACAAATATTTACTACCCCCACGCAGTGGTACAAGTATGCATTACTCCCATGCAGTGGTACAAGTTCACGCTACTCCCACTCAATGATACAAATATATACTACTCCCACATAGTGGTACAAGTTCACGCTACTCCCACTCTACTGACACACACGCTGTCGTACAAGTATGTGCCACCTCCACTCTCTCTGTCAGTCTGCCTGTCTGCCTGGACACACATACAGCAGTGCTCTGTTCTCTTCCCCCTGTAGCCAACGCGCCTTAACGTAATACGAAATGATAATGATAGTTGGGACTACACTAAGCCGTATCTGGTCAGGCGAGGTAAGACCACTTCCTTTTGTCTCTGAGTTCTCATCTCTCTTTCCTTGCTCTTCTGTTCAATGTGTCGCTCACTCTGTATCTCTGCTTGTTGTGAAGACAGATTTAACAATCGATTGCTCTTGAGGAAGGTTTTCAGATCTGAGGAATTTCCTCTTCCTGCCAGTCAGAGCAGCAGCCCTTTCACCAATGCGGGCTGAACTCGTAAAAACTTTAGCTGCATCCTGGGGCCTACTGCTTCAAAGATTTATAGTTAATCTTCCTTTCTGTCGTCTGCCCTGTTTCTCATTGTTAGTAAAACTGACTGTTTGTCTATGGCTTTTGCCTGCGTCAGCCAAAACAAGGCGGAATCACCTACCCATCTTCCAATGCATTAAAAAAACCCTCTTGGTAAGCCGAGCTGTAGGATTACAATATCTCCTTCATATAACTGTCAGAAATTATTAAAAGCATAAATAACAGGGGCTTCCCAGCTCCCCTGCGTGCTCGCACCCTGAGAATAAGAAGCTGCCCCCGTCAATATAGCGCCCCCTACTGCCCGCTGTAAAGGAGCAGAGGGGAGGCGGATGGCAGCAAGCACGCCAAGGTCAACAACACAAGGGAATAGTGAATGGGCGTCCATCTCCAGCCAGCACACTCACAGTCGGGACATTGGCCTCTTACTGCCACCATCACGGGGGCACCACGGGGTGGGGGGGGTCGTGGGAGGTGGGGGGACAACTGACCCTGTACCTCTACTAGTCACAGCAAACAGGGGATAGGAGAGGAAGAAAGAGAAGGCCAGGTACCGGTCCTGACTGCACGCTCCACCTCAAACCCCTCCACTGCCTGAAGACCCACGTCGGACTTTATGAGGACCCCGTTTGACTTGGACTTCATAGGACAGGGGGGGCCAGTCTCATCCAGAAAGGGCCGTTGTGTATGGAGGTTTTCGCTGCAACTCCCAAATTAGATTGTTAATTAGAGGACTGATTGGTTGAAGAGTCCTCACACCTGGGTTTGAACAGCTGACCTAAAGGTTGCCCCAAAGACCTGCATACACAACGGCCCTTTGCGGATAAGACTGGCCACCCCTGTCATAGGGCATCTTCCAAAGACCAGTCTTTATCATGAAGAGCAGTTTTCTTGACCATTACATCAACCCACCCCCCCCAAAGTAAATTCTTCTGAAACTCACTTATTAACGCAGAAAGGTCCCAAGTGCCCTCCCAGTCAGCAAAGCCTCCAACGGGTAAAATCGACCGATGATGGAGCAGGTCCAAAGCCCTGAGAGAACGCTTCAAATACGACTTAACTTTTCACTAAGTATGCATGTCCCAACAAAGGCAGTCATTTGTTTTATGCCATCGAGTCTTTGTTTCTAAGGGCGATGGCATCTTCGAACTAGATATAGATTTAAGGCGGTCTTGGGAAACCTGCTACAAATGTAGGCGAAGCTAGTCTTCTCCGGAGGGGTACTGGCATCTGCGAAAATGTGAAGTGGGCTGTGATGATTCAGCAAGGCTTCTTTATTTTTTTTTTACGGCGATAATCTGTAGCAAATCACCAGAGCTGGGCCCCACAGTCAAATATTCATGAGACGGGGGGGAGCTGTCAGAGGCCTGAGGCCTCAATGGGCACTGGTGTCACTGGATGATGATAGCAGAAATGAAAGGTCGCGGCTCTTAGGTCCCGCAGTGCCACAACCTGCAGTGTTGCTATGTTGGCTTGAGAATAAGGCGGGCCATAATTCATATAGAGGGGCCAACTTTATCATTAGCCAATGATATGTTTTGAATTAGCGAGTGACAGGGAAGAGAGCACTCCGGGGGCCAATCAGATTTCAGCCGGGGCCAATCCCTCTGCGGCCAGCTCCTATACATGCCCCCGGGTAGTTCTCAGTCCACCTAATTTCCTCTGACTATTCAGTATCTGGTTGCCTGTTTAAATCTGTCTGCACAGGGAATCCCCTCTCAGAGAGCACCAGGCTTAATGCTTCCTGAGTGTTTACTGGAGCTGCACCTTTTCGATGGTTGAGCTGCGGATTGCTCTGTTTCTGTGGATATTAAAGGATGTGGAGGGCCGAAGCTGTCGCAAATCCCAACGGATTGTTGGTATACTTTAACTTACTTGGGAAATATGGAGTTCCACCAAGGTTACAAACTCATTTCCAAGGCCCTGGGAGGATGGCTCTGCTTCCTGCGGGGAGGTTATTTACCAAATCTAATTTATTCCGTGACCGTCGTCTGGACATCCTTCAGCTTGGCACGGAGGTGGGGGCAGGTTTGATAGCCTTCCCTTTAATGTACGCCATTTGGTTTCCAGCATACCTGGTAGCAGACTTGGCCCTACTTGCAAATCAGGCTGAGATTGGAATGGGGGGGAGGGGCAGGGCGGTGGGCATTGTATGACCTTAATGTCACCTGGAGCCCTGTCCGCAATATGGTCCATTAATGGAGTTCTGCGGTCCAAGGTGGACCAGCTGCCACTGCCCAAATCAGCTTAGCTGTTAGCTTTTTGTGCGGTGGTGTTCACTACCTTTCTGGTGGGAATTAATCAGGGGTGAATTTAGGATTTGATCCCTAGGGAGCACTCAGCTCCTGGAAAAAATATGGGAAGACACCTCCCGACCTGGGTACAGGCAGAAGCCGCCCCCAAAAAGGGTTTATAATCGCCTCTGGAATTAATACACATTAAATAATACACTGCAATCAGCGGTCTCGGCATCAGACCATTATGGCTGTTGTTAGCCAGGTCGTGGGGGGCGCTCCATGCTGTCGCGTTCTCCATGCTGCCCGGACTGCTATGCCCGTGACAGACGATTGCTGTGGTAGATATGACACACACACACACAGAAGGCTTGGCCATCATCACCAGCATTGCTGAATGTGAGAAGAGACTGCTTCAAAGTCATCTTTGGAGGACAGACAGGAAGGACGCTTTTTTTTTCTCTGAGCTCAGCCAATCAGGGGCCGTTAGGTAGGACTGTGGACACAAGGTTCTCTTATTTCCCTGCCCCCGAGAAAGGTGCTCCCGCTGGGTAAATGAAAATACTGTAGAAAAATCTTGCAAAAATCTTGCAAATACAGTTGGATGTGTAACAGAAATAAGTCAGAGAAGACGGGGACGATCTTGCGGTCACTGCAGAGGAAATGCGAGCCCCACCATGATGTTAGGCCCCCGAGGAATTTCCATTAAACATGCAAGCCGCCCCATCTCATCTTTATCCGGCAAGCCATCGGCACACAAACGCCCGCTGGATGGCAAGGCTGAGGCCGGCAGCCGCGCTCCTCGGTCGGGGGGAGCTCTATCGGAAAGGCCACAGCAGGTCCCGGAACTAAACCCCACTTTGTAACGTGAGCAGACGCCTAAACCCCCAAAGCACCCCCTTAAACCCGCATTAAATCGCCTCCGTTTGTTGTGACAGCAGTGTAGACGTTCCATTTGCAAACTGCTGAATTTTGAACTATTTTGATATGCATCGGGCATGTGTCTGTTGTTGTTTTTTCCCCACGTAACAAAAAACAAGCTGCTCTGGAAAACAAAAACACACATTTATTCAGACCTTATTCTGCTGGCCTTACCGGGAGTGAATTTGAAGGCTGCGTAATGCACATTTTATATGTTAATAATCCGACTCATCTGGGTCACCCTGCCGATACTGCTGAGCGGTAATAGTGGCCATTAAGCAGCCCCTGCCACCTCCTGTTCCTGTAAGGCGGGCAGCAGCGGAAACCCAAGGCGGGGGGGACTGCGAGCGAGCGGGGTGTTGCGGGGGGGGCGGCTGCTGGCTTCAGGCTCCATCTCCCTGTGTCCGCACCTGCCCCTGTTTATCCCCATCCTGCACCCCGCCCCAGCCTGTTGCTCCGCGCAGCGCCGTTTCACTCCTGCCTCTCTCCCAGAGCAGGGAAAGGGGAGGCAGCGGCAGGCTATTTTGGGGGAGCATCCCTCGTCCTTCAGCGACAATGGCTATGGTGAGTGCTCCTGCCTTCTGGTCTTTGTTAACCCTTTGATTACCACGCCTCCTAGCTTTCACATTTAAATGAAACATCGCGGAGTGGCAAGGACCTAGAGAAAGCACCACAGCCTGTATATTAATGCAAAGCGAGTATTCTGCGTTTCGTCTGCTGCGGAGGTTTATGCCACGGATTTTTCCTAGACCTGTTTGTTAGATTTTATGTTTAAATATAATTACATATAAACGTACCTTTCAGTATTTAGTGTATTGTAGTTCTTAAGTGTCATGTGTAAGTGTATTGTTGTGTATTATATATGCTTATGAGCCTTTGCATTGAGCTGAACATTTTGGGAGTGTATCAGCAGTACTATAATAAATTGGTTTTGTGCAGCCCTGGAAGAAATTGGTGCAGGAAATGATGTATAATTATGTCTCTTTTTCTCCTCCCGTTTGACAAGCTCACACTGTGCCAAGCTGTTTCTCACTGTTTTTTTCCCCATGGTCACCTTTTCCAGGGTCACACTGCCCTCTGCTGCCTCTCCCGAGCAATAACAGGTACAAGAGAGGCTCGCACGACATCCCCGAGGTGGTGGCCTACCCTCTGCCCCAGACCTCCAGCTACATAGGCCACTCCTCCAGCTCGGTTGCCATGGTGAGCGGCCTGCACCCCACCAAGATGAACTGCACCCGCATCTTCAACCTCTTCTGCCTGTACGGGAACATCGAGAAGGTCGGGAGTCCGCTTGACACATTGGCGCGCTTAGGCAGTCATGTGTGGTCACGTACGGGTGACGTTTCGAATGTGGCCTCGGGCGTCCGCAGGTGAAATTCATGAAGAGCGTGCCAGGAACTGCGCTGGTGGAGATGGGGGACGAGTACGCGGTTGACAGAGCCATCACCCACCTCAACAGCATCAAGGTCTTCGGCAAGCGTCTCAGCGTCTGGTAGGCGTCACCTCTGCTCCCCTCTCTGTCACCTCATGCCCCATCCTGCCCCAGAACCAGAACACCTAGGTTCTGGGATTAGCAGGTCAGTCTCTCCTCAGTCTCGGTTACATCCTGTGCCCTACCCAAGCAGTACCGCCGATTGTAAAGTATGTGAGCCGTACCCGAGCTGTACCCGGGCTGTACCCACGCTGACATGGCCCTGCCGAAAGTGGGTTGCATCACAACCATCTAATTATTGAAAATGCATGGAGATACTGGTGTTCTGTGCATGGATTATCTGAGTACCTGAATCTCAACCAAGCCCATTGTGCACGTACGTTAGCTACTCAAAATCGGCATTTATACATGCAGATGCCCCAATGATATTTCCACGATGGTGCGATACCGATGCACATTCAGTAGTCAACTTCAAATTTTGATCTGTTCCCCGGGCTAGCGATATGTCATGCGATGTCAGGCGATGGCAGCATCCACGCAGCTATGCATCCACGCAGCCAGGCAGCCACGCACCCAGGCTCTGCAGCAACTGACAGCTGAAGCATCTCAGGCAGTGTTTATTAACACATCTTATGGTGCTTTTTTCTGTGTTTGACCAAATAAACATGCATTCAGTTATTTTCTTTTCAGTTACCGGTATTTAGTTACTTATGTGTTACATATTTAGTAGTATTCATTTATTTAATGACAGTAGCTATTTTTTTACTTACTTAATCATATTCAACTTACGATATTTTTCACTTATGATGGGTGCATCGGAACGCAATTCCATCGCAAGTCAAGGAGCACCTGAATTACTGTGATTAGATACACTGATCCTTTCATCCCCCTCCAGGGGGCACCCAAACCATCAATGCACTAGAGTTTGTTAACGTGATTAATCGTCATTGTTGGCGCACCACAGCACGCAACAACAAAATGTGTCTTCTGCATTTAACCCATGTGACACAGCAGGGGGCAGCTACGTGAGCGCCCAGGGAGCTCAGGGTACCTCAGCGGTACTTGCAGGTCAGGGACTTGAACCAGCAATAATTCAACTACACGGTTGAGTCCCCAACCACTACACCACCTGCCTGCCCCACTCAACGAAGCTATTCTCAAGGGGGAGGGGTCTTGGCACAGAAGGTTAAACTGTTTGTAAGGTTGATGAGCAGCCTTATGCAAGAGCTGTGGATGCCAGCCTGCCGGGGCTTGTCTCCTTTGGAAACAATGGCGCATTAAGAGGGCCTTGAAGAGCAGACTCCACCCCTTCTCATCCGGCTCCACCCCTTCTCATCCAGCTCCACCCATTCTAATCAGACTCCACCCCTTCTCATCAGGCCCCACCCCATCTGAAATGTCCTCCTCAGCACCATGCTACACAGCTCGACAAAGCCATCTTTCACTCCAGTAATTCATTTTAATAGATGTTTTTTTTTTTGCAGTTCAAATGCTGTCACTTTGTTAGGAGCTCAGCACCAAGGTTCCATGGGACTTAAACCCGTGACTAGTTCCTTATGCCAACTACTGCTCCCTTTTTGTATTAAGCTCATATTTTGACATTGTTTTTCATTGTTTCATAGTTTTTTTATGTTTTTTTTTTCTGGTGCTGTGCGAGTTCTGGATAGGTTTTTAAAAAAAAACTTGTGCCATCTTGCTTGCAGGCTAAAGCAGTGTTTCATTTAGATAGATTTCCCCTCTGGCGCCCTCAGGCACACTCATCTATAGAGCCGTCATCATGGAGCTCATCCTGCCCGCTGGGGAATGGGCATGTGACATGGCAGATGCTACCTCCTTTGTGACCCCTGCGCTCTCTCTCTCTCTCTCTCTCTCTCTCTCTCTCTCTCCCCCCAATCTGGAAACAGTTGATAAGTGCACAACCCCCTTTCTTACCTCCCAGGATGCAGAGGATAAGCGACCTTTATTAATCCGTTATTCACGTTCTTGTGCACCTTGAGGATAGTGAGTAACGTGCCCCCCCCAATCCCCCCCCCCCCCCCAGCGTGTCCAAGCAGCATGCCGTCATCCCCAGCCAGGTCTTCGAGCTGGAGGACGGCACCAGCAGCTACAAAGACTTTTCCATGACCCGCAACAACCGCTTCACCAGCGCCGGCCAGGCCTCCAAGAACATCATCCAGCCGCCGTCCTGCGTGCTGCACTTCTACAACGTGCCCCCTTGTGTCACGGAGGAGGAACTGCAGAGGGTGCGTCCCACATCGCGGGGTGGGGTGAGGGAGGGGGGGCAAAACTGATTAGCACAACAATAAAAAGAGGGTAACCTGCCATAACCAGTAAGTACTGAAGGTAAAATGCAATTAATGGTGATGGTGGTAGTAGTTAATAACACTATGTAACACATTTTTATTTTTATTTTGTTCCTGGGTACAAAGTGTGTTTTCCTAACCCGTTATGGCTAAAACAAACAGAAAATAGC
>JAODKM010000040.1:17033571-17044430 GCA_026780845.1 Petrocephalus sullivani | reverse complement strand
GGCTGTCAGCAGGTGCTTTTAGTGGCAGCCTTCAATTTCTGGGTCTTTCACCAAGCCCCCCCCATCACCACTCCAGCCAGCCAATCCCATCCTACTCTCTCTATATTTAGCCAAGCCGGAATTCCAAAACACTCCCATCCTGGCTCCTCCCCCGCAGGCCTCTCCGAGCCGAGCGGGAGCATGATAGCCCCCACCCCCGATATATTCTATGACCAAAGCACAAAAGTGCTCCTCCGGAATACAAAACATCCCACTGAAGCACAGCTTTAATTATCGGGGTGGGAATGAGGCGCTGGGAATTATGGGTAATTTACCACGCTCACCTAATTCCTGTCTGACAGCTTCCGCGTAACGCTACTTCCCCTAGCCCACCCCCAGCCTTTTAACAATTTTTTCCATGCTAATACAGCACGCTGTGCCGCAGGACGCCTCTCTCCTCTCCTCCTCGGTTTTTCTTTTGCTTTACCGTCGGCTTCTTTCCTTTTATCCGCCGGTTTCAGATAAATTGCCTCCGTTTCGCTCCACTCCAATTCACATCCCTTCATCTTTGTTACCCCCGTCTCCCACACCTTCTTTGTGTGCCCTCCTGTTTCTACCTCAAACCCCCACTCCCGCAGTCATGGACCTGATCTACTGGAAGGACGTGGAGCGCACGGGCGTGCTGTTCACGGGGCTGGTGGTGGGCCTACTCGCCCTATTTCAGCTCAGCATCATTACCGTGGTCTCCACCCTGTGCCTGGTCACCATGTGCTTCACCATCTCCGTCCGCATCTACTACCAGGTGCTGCACGCCTTGCAGTGGGGCGACGGCGTGCACCCCTTCCAGTGAGTGGGCTACCGCTCGGGACACGTAACTCTGGGGTGGGACAGTCACGCATGGAGCACCACCCAGACATGTGTTCCAGGAGGGTCTCTGAGTTTGCTTCTCAAGGCTGGAGAGGGAGGGACTTACACTCATGCTTTTTTGCAGTTCTTCTGATGTTTTTATGATATTTTGGAAAGTGTGCAGCTTGATTTGTCACAAAAAATATTGGATTAGCTTAGCAAATGTTTCTTTGAAAGCAGCCCTACCTTGGAACTTTTGGCCCAGTTGCTTAGGGACATTTTATGTTGGATTATTACCCTCTTATGGTTGAAAGCTGAAGGTTCTATTATGTTGGGGTTTGGAAAGGAAAATGGACCCCACAGCATGGAATGTGCGCTCTCTGCTCTCCCTCCCTGACTGACTCTCTCTCTTCAGGTGGTACCTGGACTATGACATCAGCCTGAGTGGGGCCAAAGCAGACGATTACATGAGGCGCGCCATCGTCCTGACAGTCTCCACATTCGCCGAGATGAAGAGGATCCTCTTCGTCGCCCACCTGTTCAACTCAATGAAGGTATTTTGCTGGTATTTATGCCTAAAATTCGGTAAGAGTCATACAAGGCCTGGTGTGACGTAGGTGCCCAATGCATACCTTTCTGTCTGTATCCCTCCGTGTAAGTGCTTAGGGCTTCTCTCCTCCGCCCTCTTCTGGCTTCTATGCTTCCCAATGAGCAGCTGCTCCTCTCTGTCCCTTGATCTCTCCGGCTTTTGTGCACCGAATCACAGCTGCCACCGCTCAGCCCTGCCTGGCCCCTCCCCCTTTGCTGGCTCGTCCACTCATCAGGGGGTACCTCATTAACTCATTGGCTGAGCACGCCGGCTGTCCGAATTAGCGGCGTCCGGCTCACGGCCGCAGTAACCGGCATAGCGCATTAGCGGGGGGCGGCCCGGTCATGGAGATCCAAAAAGGATGCCTTTTGTTAGGATAATTGTAGTAATTGCACACGCTGGATGGGAAGGAGGTCAGGTCTGAAGAAAGCTGGACTGTCAACGTCAAGAGAATACAAAGTGCAATGTGAAATTGGTGTCCTTTCATCCTCTCTCCGTCAGTGTGCCACCACTATTTCTCTGTCACATCCTTTCTTTGATCCTCCTTTTTCTTTAAATGTATTTTCTCCTTTTTCTCTCAGTAGTAATTTAGAGAGCAAAGAGCTTCCAGAGAGGAGAGGTACATCCATCTTTTTCAGGTTCTATTTGTTTCCATAAATAGTTGGGTAAATGTGTGATAATCCTCCCCACTAAGCAGGTTTAGCAAGGATTGTGTCTGGCTTAGCAGGACGGGGATTTGAGCCACTGTGTAGAAGGTCGTGGGTTCGAGTCCTTTAGCAGAGTAATCGGGTCACACATGGGCTGCTCCCATCGGCAGTATTTTTTCAACAATGTAAAAAAATACTATCATGTGTGTCTCTGTAGTCTTCTTATTGCCTGGGTATCTGATCTAGCCATTTGATATAAGCCATGCTGCCGAACTCTGACCTGACAGTTATGTGACATGGGACACACAAGACCTTTAAGGGAGCGAGAGGGAGTTCTGCAGAAAGGCAGGCACACTGTGACACAGCAGGGGAAACCTGAGTCGACACAGACCAAACCTCTGCACGACGTTCTTCCTCATGTTACAGGCTGTCCTTTTTTATCGATATGTCAAGGTGGAAACGCAGTACTGTGCAAAAAAGTCCTTGTCAGTCAAAGCGGGTTGCGTTTAGACGATCTTTGTGTTGGTGTAAAACTACGTCTTTCACAGTGTGCTAGCTTCATCCATTTCAAAACCTCTCCTCAAGTCAGTCCAGTATTTGCAGCAACCATCCAATACACCCATGAAATTGTTGACTCGCCTACTAGCACGCCATGTTTGGCTAATCAATACTGCATTGGGTTATTAAATTCATTAAGTTAATTAATTAAATGAATGGGTGGTGAAATTTAACCAATGGTTGAGGTGCCCCTGAGTAGAGGTTAGGGAACCAAAGTGGTGTTCATCTAGCTATCCGACAAGATATCTTTTTGGAGAATAGTAGAAATTCATGTTATTTTTTCTATTACTCTATATCTGCATATAGCCTAATGTTAAGCATTTTTTTTGAGCGAATATTTATTTACTACACAGATGAATAGCTAAACATTCTCTTCGGCAGTTTGAATGTCATACGACGCAACAGTGGAAGCCTCCTGTCCATAGGGCCTGCCCTGTTCTAAATCTTCCTCTCAATTGCCAGTTGATTTGCACCTGGAACAAACTGCTTTCCATCTGAGTGAAATGTCCAGTTGCAAGGTAGCAAATTAACTAACACGCTGAGCGATGCGCACTGCAGGCGCATGATGCATTTCATGTCTTCTGGTTTTATTAGTTCCTGGTGCTGGCGTATCTGCTGACGTACGTGGGAAACATCTTCAATGGCCTAACCATCATGATCATCGGTAAGCCCCTTCGGATGGGCCTGCCCCATAGCAACCGTCGCTATTTCTCTCCTTGTCTTTTCCCTCACATCACAATCACTGAACTCCACTCCCGATAAAAAACACACACACATTCCCACTGCTTATTCTTTCACTGTACTCACTCTCACCACTTCTTTACTATTTATATTTACCATTAGCTTTAACGTTATTTTACTACCGTTAATTTTTTCCTACTAATACCACCCTTATATTCTTCTTCCACTAAACTGTCCTTTTGGGCACCACCACCGTGTTATCTTTCTTACGAAATTAACAGCCCATTCAATCATTTTCCCAAATTCATCTCTACCTCTCTATCTACGAAGTTGCAGTGCAAAAAGTGCTTGTAAAAACCTGATTCTTATGGAGGACTTATGGAAAAACCAGGACAGCGGGTGCATTCAAATCGGTGTTACCTGAAGTACAGTATAAACAGGCAAACAGTGCATCCCCTCCTTACATGTTAACTGTCTGTTGCCACCTCAGGTGTCATCTCTGTGTTCTCACTCCCTCTCTTCTACAGACAACGAAAGGTATGACCCTCCTTAGGCTCCAGCACAAGCATGTCCTTATGACTTATTAATGACTATTGATGGGTTGAATGAATGTCAGAGAGAATGCGACATAGTTGTTGCATATCGTTTCTTGACATCATCTGTTTCACAGTAGGTCTATGCTGTTGTTTATACATGCTTTCATGACTTTGGTTGCTTTGGTCAAGAGTGAGGAAATCCAACTTTTGTCCTCATTGCAGTTGATTTTTCAGGTGAAAAAAAATTATATTTTAAGATTAATTGTTTACCAAATCTAAAATAAGCCCCACAGCCAGTCCCTCACAACCAAAATGGAAGAGGATGCAGATTTTTAGCCCAGTATTGTCCAACAAAGTCCTCGGGGACCCCAAGACAGTCCATATTTTTGTTGCCTCCCAGCTCCCCACACTCCCCATACCAGGTATTCAGAGTTCTTGATTGGTTGGAAGCTGGGAGGGAGAAAAAATGTGGACTCGAGGTCCATGAGGACTGGGTTGGGAAACATGGTATTAACCTTTGGAGATACTGTAGGTTGGGGGTGTTGGCTTCAAAAGCCCAGCAGCAATTATCAGAATCTTTATTGTAACATGACGAAGGCCAGTGGAAATTTTTGTTGGCACAGCCTGCTGCTGTTGGAGACACCATGCCAAGAGAGCAATAACAATTACTACCCACGCACACAATGCCAATCAGACGATATTACTGAGAGACGGGAAATGTGAAACGGCAATAGCAGTACCTAACACGGGCACGGATGGGTCCTGGCGAGGGCAAGATGGACAGTCAGCCAGGGCAGCATTGTTCAAGGGACACCCGTGCAACTGCACATCTGAGCAGCTGGCTCAGATTTCGCCCATGGGGCCAAGTATGCCAGAACCGCCAGTGAATACGGGAAATTGCAATGAATGGGAGGCATAGTGGCTCATGGCATAGTGGCTCGCAGGGTAGCGGCTCTCAGGGTAGCGGCTTTCAGGGTAGCGGCTCGCAGAGTAGTGGCTCACAGGGTAGTGACTGGCAGCGTAATGGCTTGCAGGGTAGCGGCTCGCAGGGTAGCAGCTGGCGGTGTAGTGGCTCGCAGGGTAGCAGCTCGCGGGGTAGCGGCTCGCAGGGTAGAGGCTCACAGGGTAGTGGCTCGCGGGGTAGTGGCTCACAAGGTAGCAGCCTGCAGGGTAGCGGCTCGCAGGGTAGTGGCTCGCAGGGTAGCAGCTCGCGGGGTAGTGGTACGCGGGGTAGTGGCTCGCAGGGTAGCGGCTCGCAGGGTAGTGGCTCGCAGGGTAGTGGCTCGCGGGGTGGTGGCTGACAGGGGGGCCGGCTGGAGGGGAGGGGGGGGGGGGGGGGGGGGGCATAAACCACTTGCTCACGACCCACCAGTCTCACAGTGACACCCCCCCCTACCCAGTGTGCACTGCCCCCCCAAGGCCCTCTCCCTGGGTGCTGCCTCCCTTATCCTAACACACCCAGAGATGACCCCCTTACAATAACAGCTGACAATGCCCTCTCACTCCATTTATTAAATGTATACAAATATGTACAAAGTACATTTTCAAGAATACCCCAAGGCCGGGAACTTATATCCGATATAAAATGAGCCCCTCTGATACGCTAGTGTCATATTCTGTAATATTCTGAGACGTAAATAAACAGAACGCGTAACAGAGTGCAGCAAGTCAAATATTTAAACACATACGTTAACAGATTTCTCCAAACACTGCACAGTATCTGCATGCTTGCCCTGCAGTCAGAAGGTAACAGCAGCAGGAAGCGGAGGAATCACGTGGCAACAGGTTCACAGCTCTTCAGGTGGAGCCCCCCCATGCTGGGTCGTAATCTTCCATCTGCCCGATCCCGTCTCCCAGCCTGTCACTCTGCCAAGCTGGCCGGAATTCACAGCTCCGTTTGGGACGGCTAAAAAAGGCAAGGCAGCCCAATTCGGAGAGGCGCGGCCAATGGCTGTCGCCCCATCCGGCTGGGGGGGCCTGCCCACCCATCGCACAACTCACTCCCCCCTCACACATCAACCCCCCTGCTCTCCCAGCCCCTCCCTGTGCGCAGAAGCCCGATTTAGGCACGGCCGTGTGATAAGGCCGCATATCTCCGCAAACTGACTTTCCATTATGTCAATGACACTGAGCCATCACCCCGAGAGCGCTGGCTCTCCCTTGGCGCTTAAAGCGACAGGGCGCAATATCTCCCGAGGGCCTGGGGCGATTCCCCGTGGCCCGGCGGCCCGCGAGATGCTTATTTGGCAGCAATGAGAAAAAGCCCACACCTTCGAGGAGGTGCTCCCTGCCATCGTGTAACGTTAAATATTATAAAACGGTTTATTCAGGTGGGAGAAAAAAAAAAAGTTACCAAAAAAAGTCTAAGCCATTTAAAAACTGGTAAGGAAAGGCTAACCAACACAAAGCTAAAACAGACCCTAAAGCTGCATCTACAGTCTGCAGTTACATTTGGAGCTGGTAAGGGAGCATCTTCAGAGAGCCAGCAGCGGGCTGAAGCGCTACAGTCCTTCCCAACTCCACAAGACAGTCAGCTAGGGTCGCCTCTCGCTGCAGTATGCAGAAACATTCCGACGTAGAGCGTTTCACGTGACGAAGAACAGCCACGCTCGTATCGATTGCCCGGGTGGGGGAACAACTGCAAAGGAGCCTGGGGGAATCTAAAAATACCCGCGGCATTACAGCCAGGAACGATCCCGTACGCATGGACTTTCTCTCCGCCCGCTACAAGCCGCACAGCTCTGCTCTCTAATGAAGTTGGACAGCCATTTACCAATGTCGTAGTGGTGCACTCTCAGGCTTCTGAGGCAATACTCCTCGCCAGGTTCCCCTTGTTCCTCTATGCTCACGGAGAGCTCCTGGAACATACAGGCTTAAAAGGACCCCTCGGCGGTCAAAACTTAAGAGGCCCACTGTATTCTGGGTCGGGGCACTTCCCGGACTTCATGTGGAAACGTTTCGGAAAACCTCTCATTGTGCGATAAGCAAGACGGACGAGATTAAACCAAGCTGCACCAAACATTAAGGAAGACCCCCAGGGATTTTCAGGGGCGGGAAGTTAAATAACTACGAATCCCCAGCATTTGGGGCCATATTCCTTGAAATTTTCTTGGAACATCTGGAAAAATAATAAATACAAACTCGGACAACAAACAGGCGCCAGCATGGCTTTCAGGGAAGCATGGAGGTGTACAGGAAGGCAGATGAGAACCACCAAATCACATCTCACAGGACACCTCATTGTTACATTCAGTTGGCTGCCCGCAAAGTGGGACGTGACTCGCAGCATTCAGGTTTCTGCATTGGCAGCAGGGTTACCCCCACAGCAGCCGCCAAATCAGGCACACGCCCGCTACCTGTGTATAATCCATCCACAGTTAAAGGACAAAAAGCACAGGGATGACTGCAGCTTGCGCAAGAAGATTGTGCAGAGCTCAGTGGCCCATCCAGAATCATCCAGGGCTGCAGGTTTCTCACAGGCCCCCCCCCCCGCATTTCGGCCAAGGAGCACCCCCCCCGGATGGACGGGGGAGGGGGGTGGCCTGGCTTGCTTCCAGGTTGTGACAGCTCTGCAACAAATGGATCCTGATCCGACGTGTCGAGCGAGCAGTAAAAAGCCAGAGGCGGCCACCGACGTTCCCATCTGCCTTTAATCAGCTCTCCCCCTGGCCTGCCCACCCCGATCAGGCAGCAACTGGTCAGGGGAGAAATTAGCACCCGCCAGGGTTACCAAGGCCTGATGGGGAAGGGGGGACCAAACTGAAATAATTGTGACGTTTATTTGATGGACATGCTTCACTAGAGAGGGAAGTAGTTAAAAGACCATTAGAGCTGGCAGTGAGGCCATAAGGAGCCGACTGATGCCTGAGGATCACGGCAGGATCTTTCCTGCTGAAGGCATTTCCTCCCGAAAATCGGCCATTACACCTTAAACGGCGTCCATGAGATTATTGAAGTTGTGCCGTTACAATGATCCATCGCCACTCATCCCGCAGGGAATGATTTTTAATTTAGCGCAGGCAGGCTGCGGCGTAAAGTGAGTGTTCGTAGCGGACGAGGCCCTTTGCAGAGCTCTTGCATGCGCCACCACCGCCGCTATCTGGGGCCCCACCCCCTCACGTCCTCACATGTTTACAGAAGATCTGGAGCCTCTGTCGGCTCCCACACAGCTGTCACGCCGTCTGGCGCGGCGAGAGTTAAATGATGGATGATTGGGGTACATGTCTGCCAAATGTTTCCATTCCATTTCCCCCTTTTAATATCGAGCCTCCCTCCCGCCTTTACATACTTCCCCCACATCACTATACAGGCCTGCACAAATGAAAAGAGAAAGGGGGGTGGGGGGAGGAGAAGCCCTATTACGGGACACCAAAGGCAGAGACAGCTGCAGCTTATAAGGAATGCGAGAGGCTCGGCCAAGAAAGCAACCAGGGAAAGCATACCATATATAGGCATGGAGGCCGAATCTCATTTTTATCAATGGGCTTTCAGCTTTGCACAGGTCTGTCTGGGGCTGTGAGCTCACAGAACCCGGGGCCATCCGAGAGGGTATTCAGAGTCAGGGTGTGGAAAGAGCGTGACTGTGAAACCTAGATGCAGTATTGTTGGCTTCATACTGGATCCGTGGGTGCCCGCCTAGCGTGCGGGACATCCTTGAGCGGGACGGCACATTGGGTCCAGAAACCGGGGGGAGTTGGGTATGTCGGGATGCAAATCAAGCAGCTGACAGTGAGAGTAGTCTCCACTGCCCTTCCGGTTTATCTAGAGGCAGAAGGGGTGAGAAATTAATATGGAGAATGAAAAAGCAAGAGGGCCCGAGGATGGAGCCTTGCTGCACACTGATGCAGATATCACTTCTCTTGGAGAACAGAGGGCCTCCAAATGGGAACACCAACAGGCTTATATCCTTAACTTGAGGGCTCTAAACCCCTCACCAGTTCATCATTTGAGTGCCAGAGCTAGGTAATCAAGGGCTTTAAACCTCAAGAGCAAAATTGGGCCGGGTGGAAACAGACGAGACTCAGATCTGCTAAGGCTAAGTGGTGTTACTGGCAATGGACAAAGGAGAGCCCCACTTACAGGAACACGGCGAAAAGGGGCCAGCCTGACCGGATGCAGCGCCAAGATAACTGTGGAAGACAACCATTCACCAACGCTGTGACAAACTATACGAGGACTGACTGCTGCCCTGCAGGGCCCCGCATTTCATACAAGGTGAGGCAAGTGATCAAGCAGCGTCGGGGCACTGTGAAGCCAAACTCCAAACACAGGACAGCATCGTTCATGACCTCTGACACGATTAACATAACTCCACGTACCAGGCAGAGCAGGGTGTGAAAATGCACACTTCTGCACATCTATCTTCCATCATCACATCCTTAATCACGTTATTGCATTAATAATTAGTATATCAAATAAAGATGCCTCATTCATTCGTCTAATCAACTTCTGGCACTGCCAGATAAGGAAGAGTCACATTTTTGCATATTTTTTAAAAGCCAATCCAATCCCAGTGACCTGATATACGGCAACCAACCACAATAAGCCAGAGGTGCTGGTCACCAGCAGTCCACGCCATTAGGACTCTCCCACGGTCCTGAGCACACTGGACTTCCCACGTGCGGATGATGCACAGGATGAGGAAATGCGGCAGAAGCAGAGCTCCTGGAGGGCAGTCACCTTGCTCTCCCCACAGCTGTCTGACTCGGACACCTGGTAGGTGAGGTCGGTCTCCTCGAAGCCGGTGGCGCTCATGCGCTGGTCGCTAGACGGGTCGGAGCGCGGCGGCGAGTCAGGAGAGTTCAGGCACGTCTGGATGAGGGCCTTGCCCGTCTCACTGGTGATCATGGGCTGCAGCTTGCGTGTGGCAAATGTGTACACGTGGCCCGTCTCGCTGGCCACCAGCAGCAGAACCTGGGTGCCCGTCAGCGTGGACAGCTCGTAGGCCTGCAGGGAAGATGGGGTGGGGGGGGGCGTTAGGAGGGAGGGGACAAGCAAAGAGGAGTGACGAGTTAAATACAAGCGGCAGCGGAGCAGCATAATGTCAGCACGATCTTTGCTCCAGATGTTCTCCATGGGAATTGGGGGGTCGTGTCAACCATACATCGCAGATTCAACAGTGACCGTCTCTACCGTGACAAGGGTACTCTTAGCAGCAAAAGGGACAGGGACCTGGCCAGCCATTTTCCAGGTGGCTGCACCACTGGCTACAGGCAGGGGGAGCAAGCGCACAACTCACAGATTCACGGGTTCGAAGGCACTTTTGCAGTTTTGTACAATGCGAAAGCGTCTTTGGTTTGACCCAAAGGCCGGGAATGAAAAGGCAGAGAAAAATTCTACAGTGCTGATGTAATGTGATGCAAAAGCACCTCCCCCACCCCAAAAGCTCGTCCTGTTGGCCGCTTGTGAAAGGCTCCAGCCTGCATCTATTCCTCACAAGGAAATGCAACTGCTGTGCAACGGCTAAGACTGACCAGCCAAAGGCCCGTTCAAGGAAAAACATGCAATACTTACATTAAAGCACATTCCTGTGACCCCATACTGATACCCAAGCCAGGGTACGTCATGCATCAAAGTTGTGCATGAACGTAATTGTTCAGTTACCCTTCAGGCCCGGCAAGAGTAATGACCTAATGGATGCAGGCAATCACTCCAGCATCTGGCAACGGACTAGGCCATTTCTCTTACAACCCTGGGCTCTTTCAGTTCCAGCTGCTCACAGACCATCCTGAGGAGTTTGAACAGGGTGACTATGGATCAGACTAGAGGTCGACCGATATTGAATTTTACCGATACCGATAGCTAGGTTGGTCCGTACTTGCCGATAACCGATTAACTAACCGATAGTTTTTAAAATGGATACTGGATTAAAATAAAAATAAAAACTAAATAAAAACACAACACTCCATGTAAAATAGTACTGAACTTTATTACAAAAAACAAACAAACTGAATCATGAAAATGTGCTATATGAAATAAATATTAAGGTAAATTAAAGACATGCATTCAAACTGAAACACTGCA
>JAODKM010000040.1:17012910-17029194 GCA_026780845.1 Petrocephalus sullivani | reverse complement strand
GCTGGGTATTGGCACTGGGCATAGCCGCTCCACGGCAGTGCAGGGCTGGGTATTGGCACTGGGCATAGCCGCTCCACAGCAGTGCAGGGCTGGGTATTGGCACTGGACATAGCCGTTCCACAGCAGTGCAGGGCTGGTTATTGGCACTGGACATAGCCGCTCCACAGCAGTGCAGGGAACACACTGGGCATAGCCACTCCACAGCAGTGCAGGGCTGGGTATTGGCACAGATTCAAATTTTCTAAAAAGAAATGTTTTATTACATCTTTTTATCTGTGCAACATATAGGTATACTTCATTCAAAACTTTTTCAAAGCACAAAAAGTACTTCATATTGAAAAGAATAGCTGTAAATAAAAATGGCTAAGTGTAAAACTCACATACCATGTATCAGAAGAACTTCTCATCTTAAAAATGTATGCCAAAACAAATTACAATCTATTTTTTGAGGAATGTACGGCTATTGTTTAGGGCTGGGAATCAGCCCTGACCTCAGTTCGATATGGAGTGGCCAACTGGATTCAATTTAAAGTTACCCCTGACTGACAAATAATGAAACAATAAAATGCATTAAAATTTATTCTTGTAATTACCTGTGAATTGACGAAAATATTTAGTCCACTGTTCCATCAGCAGTTCTGGTAGTCACCCAGAAATAAATATCTCCAGACTTTAGTTGCTTTCATTTGCTCCAGCAAAACCGCAAAAGCACTGTACTGCGTATAACTGCTCTGAGAATAAAGCCATATTTGACTTGTTTGCATTCATGTGCCGAGTACTGCACTACCATGCCTGACAAAGCACCAAGATGGTGGCACTATTACAACGCTCCTTTAAGCGAGAAAGAAACTGGTGAACCTATTTGATGAGCAGGCAGACAAGTAAAATTCAGTGAAAATATGTAAGTTACTGGGGCCAAGGCATCAATTAGATCGATTTCTGGATTTTGTGATTTGACATGGAATCATCAAAACCAGGAGAGCAATTAATCGTATAATTGATATTTTCCCCACCCCTACTACAGCGCACTCACACAATAGGCAAAATGCCTCACCACATGCTTCTGGACTGTGGGGGACATATGGGGTTTTTCCACCGCATTAAGTCTGGCACTTTCGGTACTTTTGGTACTTCCTTTGTGTTGGTTTTCCACTGGCTGGTACTGGTGCCAAATGACATTATCAGTAGCCGCCTATGAGTGACAACGTCACACGGCGCAGTGCCATGTTTCTTTCACCAAAATGGTTTTCCATTGCCGTAAAAACTGGTACCGGCGCTGAATAAAAGCACAAACGTGAAGCGGGGCATTTTGTACTGAATTCGAACAATGGCTGGGAGTATACAGCTGAACGATGTTGGATATTATGCACATGCAGTTCTTACACTGCTAGTGAGTTACATTAAGATCAGACTTCCTTACTTTCGGTTTTATACTGACATATGTTAATGTTTTGCTAAAACACTTTTACTTCGGCATAGGGAAAATGCTTAGCCAACTTTGCAATTTGAATGATTATTCCTTGCATAGATTATATTTATATCCAAAATATGTTTTTAAAATCAGTTTAAAGTTCGCCTCCGCTGCTTTTGCATGAGCGCTGCATGAGTTCGTGAGACAACGTTGCTTAAAATCACTCCTAGATGGATTTCTGAGAAACGTATTTATGCTGAACTCCTTTATTGCTTTATGAATACCTTAATATTTATTACAACCAAATCACATCACAAATTTCCAATCCGAATGCAGTTTAAGCTGGGGTCTCTTCATTTGTCCACGCATCTATTATCACTACACCATTGTATCACTACTATTTGTTACTTCATTCATTGTTTGTAACTTTTTTCAAGATGCGGGTTGTGTTGTTTTTCAGAGGCAGGCTATTTGCATAACCAAATCGACAACATTTGCAAGCCTCAACCCAAAGCACAGAAGTAACAAAACTACCCCAGCTAGTTTACTACTTTGGGTACTGGAAGTTTTGGTATTGGTACTCAACTGGAAGTCAGTGGAAAAAGGACAGTACCAAACTAAAAGTACAGTACTTGGTGCAGTGGAAAAGTGACCAAAATGTCTTGTCCATTTGGCTTGCATTTCATAATTAAAACACAGGACAAATGGTCATTAACTGCATGTAGAGATGCCGCTATCGATTATTTTAGTAATAGAGTATTTTATCGATTAAAAATCGGATAAACACCATTTCACTTAACTAATCGTTAACTATTCAAAAGAGAAAACTCTTAAAGTCTCTTAAAATGTACTGCATACCATAATGATATTTTAAGTAATTAAACATGAGGGAGACGAAATACCTGAAAAAACTTTTTGTTCGAGCACCGTTTGCAAAAACAGCACTTAGAAAGCGCATGTATAATAGACACTTTACCGCAACATGGTATTTTTTTGGCGAATAGATTACCATAAAATAAGATATTTTTCCATCAATTTGGTAGTAAATTCACCTTGACCCAGGTGACACGAGAAGAGCTGTAAACTGATATTTTAAATCAGCTGTATTAACATATGCAGTAGCAGTGCAGCCAACTGTAATTATGAAGCCATTAATAACCAGAACTTAATATGTAACGTTACCCTGCGTCAGTAGTAATTGACAAAATCATCAGTGAAATGAGGACATTACCCTCGATAGCCGCTAATTTTATTAAATGTTTTTTTTCCTTTTAATTTGACATTTTATCAACATACCACTCAAAGTGCTTGGTAAGCAATGGAAATGACCGTGATTCTATGCCGTGAAGGTGAATAGTTACAAACATTGACAGTCTCCATGACTCAGAAGTTTGCCGAAAATTTCTCTGGCATGTTTTTTCCCGAATGGGTCCCTATGGGAGTGTTGCTGTCACTACCCAATCCGTACAGCCTTGTTGCTACACACTGATCCATACAGCCTTGTCGCTGCCCGATCTGTACAGCTTTGCCACTTATTGCTCTGCCATACGTAATGCAGTGTAAGCACACTGTGCGACAGTAATAGTCCTCTGTGAGAAACACTGATCACTGAGCAGTATATAGTGGATTAAAGGAAGCATCGAACAATTTGTGTCTAGGATTGTTTTGTAATCAAGTTTAGAGTTACTCGAATCGTTGCAGCCCTAATTGTATGTAATGTAAAGTACACTGAGTCGTTAAGAGCGCTAGCATGTGTCAATGCAGGCCCTCCCCAACACGGCTCAGGAACCTTCAAGTCTGCACTCTATTAAACACTGTCAACATAAGTGACGGGTTACAACCTGACCCATTAATACATCCTTTATTTACTTTTCTAAACGTGGCGTTTCAAGTTAAATACCTCTCTCAGACATTGACTAAAGAAGCAATGCTTGTAGGCAGGCCGATAAATAAGCCCAAGATTGACAGTTGTTTCGCATGAGGCACCGGCTGATGAGGTCATAATCTCGCTGCCACTGGCTTCAGCAATGAACTGATGCTGTTGATTATGTGACAGGCAAAGCAGTTCACAGAGCTTGCTGCAGTCCAAACTGTGATGACTTCTTCAAAGAGAGAATGCATGCATACAAGAGGTTGGGGGGGGGGGCAGGACCTAATGACAATAATGAGTAAGGGTCTGTCAAATCAGGAAACTTATCTTTGCAGGACACCAAGGTCAGGATAAGGTTAAAAAAAAAAACAGGAAATTTCTCCCCATTTTACCACAGCCGAAAGACACGGATACAGTCAGTGATATAGACGACTGATGGCCAGACGGCACATCATTAAGGCCTGGATACAACAGCCTTTTGTCTGTTCCTGAATCCTGGGTCCCAACAGACGAGGCCCCCACAGGCAGGAGTAACACCCCCCACAGGCAGGAGTAACACTCAATAATCAATGTGCGCAAGCTCACTGCTGCAGTTAAGCTCCCAGAAGATGAAGCTGGCTTGGAGGATCCCTCAAGCAAAAATCGAGACTGCATCCTCAAACCCTTTTCCAAACACACGCCTGTCCCGAAAAGCCTTAATTTGTGTGGCAATCAGCTCTAACGCTCATGAGATGACACTTCACATTTTCACTTGGAAATTAATTAGCAGCTGGAGAGTAAAACAACCTAAAACAAACAGCAGTGCACAGACACCAGACTCCCTCTCCAAAGTGCTAATTGGTATTAGATGTTACACTGAAATTTTAATTCATATAAAATCAGCCTCCCAGCAGGTGTAAACATCACCATATTCATGGGATTGTGCCTGACAACCTTCAATAATAAATCAGGCCCACTAAACAGCACCATATTCACACACCAGTGGGTATTCCAAGAAATGGATGCAAATTTGAACACCAACAGCCCCCCCCCCCAATACACACACACACACCGGCAGAGATCACCACATGCTGAGGGTGACTCTCCACAAATGTCTCATCCACACTCAGCATCGAGGATCAGCTCACTCCCGCAACATACCCAATGAGTATAGAAAAGGATCTCTCCCAGAGGTTTCACCCCCCCCAGAAAAGTTGCTAGGATGGGCCACATGGAGGCCAGAGAACAGCTGGAGAGTCTTTACTCACAAAGCCCAGGTGCGATGAACATACGGCAGATTGCGAGCGAAGCAGGAAGGTCCCCCAAGAGGCGCCACCTTCTTTACACTCAAAGGAGACAGGCTGAGGACTCTTACAGGCATTACTGCCCTCAACAGCTGAAGGCACAGGCTTCAGTCAGGTAAAGCATATCCAAGGAGAAAGCCTTTTGTTGATCATCGGTCAGCTAATTAAAGGGAAGTGCCACCTCTGCCACGGTACTCAGTCAAGAAATGGGTGCCTCTTATCTAAAAGTGGAATACATGAAGATCAATGGTTCACAGTAATGTGTGTGAGAGGGACCTGGCCCATATTGAAGCTTTTACCCTCTGCTCGTCTTCTCTGCACTCAGTTTCCCAAAAAAAAAAATCTCAAGATGACTAATTCAACAAGGAGGAGGAGGGGAAAACAAGGCATGCCATCCCCCTACTACAAAGCCATCATGGTTAGGGTCACACAATAGCAGCCATCTATCTGTTCCTATTAAAATCTGTGTCAGCCCAAGCAGTAATGCGAGGCAGATAAAAGAGTAACGGCAACCTGAGTGGAAACCCCGCGGGGACAGGGGGCTTGTCAAGCCAGCTGACATCTTTCGAGCATGGCAAACAGAATACAGCAGCACATACCACAGGCAGGGGATAAGCCACATCCCACCTCGATGAATACTCAGACTCACCCGATCCCATAAAGACCTGCGTGAGCCACACACAAAATATTCCAACTACTACAATATCATGTGACATACAGGAAAAAGACCAAAAAAAGCAAGAGGACAGTCTGCCTTTCAATAGCACACATCACTTAAGACAACATCCCGAACCCAGCACTGCATTGTGGGACTGGATACAATGCTAGATTCCCTGGTCCTTTTAAGAGTAAAAGATTGCTGGTTGTGGAGAATATCGCCGATAGCCACGTAGATGATGGATTTCATACCCTATCACCAGCCAATCACTGGTCACTGAATATCATTGATCACCTACAACATAACAAAAAAAGAAATTAATATACATCTGAAGTTTATGAGTTTCAAACAGAATCCAAAGAAAACCACAGAAAGCATAGGATAATCTGTATAACCACGACCATGGACATGAGGTTCCTCAGTGTTGCAGGCACATGGGCATGCTTTGGTAGGCATGGGCCAAACGGTCCATCAGCTGCTCAGATCAACTACATTCAACCACTGTATGGCTGGATTGTTACAGGTTCTTCTAATAACAATGCTCAGTATTTAAGCAAATGCACTGTAACTGGAATCTCTCTCTGCCAGCACAATTTAGGATTAAACGAGGGGGCATTCAAGTATACTCAATGAAGGGGAAAGCCCCATACACGTGACCAGCACTGCTAAAAACTACTGTACTCTAAAGGGCATTCAGGTTTAAACGAGAGCTGTGCTCTGCCAGGGCATGGGCCAGGCTGGAGAAAACAGGCCCATCTTAAAAGTCCAGAATTTCACCTGAAAATCTTCTTCAGCTTGCAGATTTTCAACAAGGACTGATCATTTACTTCCATATAAAAGCTCATTTGCCAGTCTAATCCTATAATAAGATTACTTAAGGACAGAATGGAAACTAATGAGATCTGTGACATTTCTTGAGTGATTTGCTCCTAAGTTTGGCCATTTAACAAAAACTCATCTTACTAGCAACTAGCAATATAATAAGAACCACAATCATAGTCATGATTTTTGAATCCTATTTAGGTGATCTTTTATTCCTGTCACACAATCAACATTGTTTCGGGGAGGGGGGGGGGACTGGACTAAATTCACTTAGTATTCTCAAGGTCCCATCTCAAGGTGTTTAACATTAAGCACTGAAGCAGCCAGCCTCAGAGGATCTACCAGAACAGGCAGATTCCCTTGTGTAGCTGGGCAGGTTAGCAGAGGGAACTCAAATGAGGGAGTAAAGTAAAAAAAAAAAAAAAAAAAGCAAGAGCAGCTCCCATTTCGAAAATATGCAGGGAATCGGGACTATCAAGACTGCAGATTTTCAGCTCCAGGGTCAATGGCAGTCTGCTCTATGACTCAGATGCAGAGCAACAAAAGCATCAAAGCAGAAGGAACTGTTAAGAAGTATTTACTGTGCACCCTGCACTGGACACTCGGACTATGAGGGCATGGACTGCCGGGAGGCAAAACAAAGGGATAGATCACACACCCTTAAAAGACCTGTCCTCAACCAGCCATCATACCGTAGGCAAGTAACAATAGAAGCAGAAAAAGAGATCATTCAAAGATGCTCCAAAGACAAAGGTGCATGAAGCCCATCATTAGACTACAGAGCTAAAGTAATAAAGCTTAAGTAAGCCTGGCCATTTAAAGAGCAAGTTGGTCCAAGTTTAACCCTTCGACACTCTTTATAAACCTCTTGATTCAGGGCTTGTAGGCAAGAGGCCTGGGAAACAGAAGATGCTTTAGGCTTGACGAGCTATTCTGGGCAAGTTGACATTTCACCATCAGCGGATGATGAGAACCTTCTCCTGATGCATCTGTGCAGAAATGACTTCTTCAGATAGCTTTATGAGCTGATGAGCCACTGGGAGTGATCGTATGTGGGATCTGTGCCTGGCCAGTATATGGGCAATACCATTGGGCAGCTTATAAACAATTCAAAGAGAAGATGACCTGAGCAATAGTGACTGCCATGACCAAACTGAACCACCAAAACATCCAAATGTGGACATCAACCTCGTAATAAAGACATGTATACCTTCTTATAGGAACACATTCCACTCCAAAACAAATAAAACTGCCAAAGATATATAATAGTCGTACATCACCGGTAATCTGGTTCTCAAGTTTCATGGTTAGGAAAACTAGAGAAATTTACTATATCCAATTACAGTGCACAGGAATCTAGGGCTTCCGAGATTAGTCGACAGTCGATGTCAACGATGAAAATGAGTCAATATTTTAAACTGATGTATTTTTAAATTTTAATGAAAATTGCCCGTTTGATTTCTGAAATGTTTTAATTCATTATGACAAATGTTTTCCTTCAGTAATCACTACATAATTATGGAAGTAGTTCAAATTATCACAAAACAAAAAGGTGGTTTGCACACTGTGCGGTTTCGATGGCATACCATAGCAGCACAATGAACAAGCTATGCACGAGCACCTGAAGAGAACACAAACGGCCGCGATTCTGAATGACAGCCGGTCAGAGAAGGCAAAAATCACTACAAGTGTTGCCTTTTCATGTTTATTAGATTACCATTAGTATGGAGAGCTTTCAATATCTTTTGTCTTTGTAGCTGCTAAATACACCCATTATTAAAGCCATAAAGTTGTCTGTCTGCTACCTCAGAATTTCCACTGAATAAGTCTTTGAGAAATGTTTAGGCTAGAATCTGGGTTTATTCTACGTTGACTGACAGCTTTTATTTAGTCTTTAAATCGGCAAAACGTACCGCCACACCACTAACATCTTTTTCCCTAGTTCAATCACTATCTCCTCTTTTAAAAGATGTTACAGCTGCTGAGCTGTCCCTTTCTTCAACACCAATCCAATACTTATCGCTTCCGTTATAGGCCTACCATACATGGCCTGGTCCAATAACTGGGTTTATTAAAAAGTATACATTTACTTTATACAGATTACGTTTTGTGCATTGCAATACACATCAATATATTAGGCATACTACTAATCTGCTTTTGAGCGCAATATACAGCCAGAATTATGAGCATAAGTAAAGTAAGCCTAGTGCCGGAAGGCTGGCATCTGTCATCTAAAGCCTTGCAATGACAGTTTTATTTTGACAAGAACAAACTAACTTAAATAGAACTGTCAATTTTACTTTCTGGAGGAAAATTAATCATTTAAAATCAACCAGTCACCGATTAATCGATAGAAAAATAGTTGATAGTGGCAGCCCTACAGGGAACTTAAGTTTACATAAGTCCCATTTAAATTGCTAAGATAATTTACATAAAGCATTTTTTACACAGATTTTCGGGGGGCAAATTTTTTTTTTGCAGGACTGAGGAAGTTGAACAAAATCAAGATCAACATCCCAGCAGCACTTGAAACAGAGCTGCGATTAGTACGCAAAAGCACAAACAGACAGGCTCTGGCACTTGAGGGCGTTTACTTTACCACTGGGTCTGTCTTGCAGACACCGTGCATTGCCCAGGTATCTCAGCTAGCAGATGACCAATGACTGCTCCAGTGTAGTGCATGCACGTGAATGCGGTGATCTGCTGTACCTATTCTTGCCATGACGGCATTGCAGAAATTCTACCACACTCAGTTATTTAAAAGAAATGTTCAGACACACTTTTGGGTATTGAGTACTTCACATGAAAACACTTCTAGAAAAAAAAAAATATATAGCGCGCCGGGCTTTTATTAATGTAAAATATCCATCCTCTGGCAGGTTAAAATATCCAATACATACACATACTAATTATGCTTATGCTATAAGATGAAGGCAGGAAAGAACTGCATAAACAGGCACTGGACACATGTAGCAAAGGAATTAAGTTATGCGCAGTTTGGAAATATCGATCTAGGAAAACTGGGCACTAAACCAAGGTCAGATTTTATCATGCAAAATTCTTACAGGTGTCCATGTTGAAAAAGTGAGGTAATCTGTTCCATTATTTATAGGCTAGGATTTGGTGAAAAAAGCTAAAAAATTAAAAGGGAAAGTCGAGAAATTCCTGGAGCTTAACTGGAAGAGGGCAGAGCGGGAGCAGCACCTCAGCGCTGGTGTCCTAAAGGCAACCTACCCCTGAGTAAGGGCAGGCTGACGTAATCTCAAATCAGGCCCATGCCACCAAGGTGCTCTGAGGAACTATAACAGACTGAAAAAGTGTAGACCCCCCCCCAATCGTAAAACTTATTTCCTAAATAACAGACAGATTCTGATCCGATTTGATTTCATTCAAAAGAACCGTGCCAGCCTGCATGCCTGGCCGGGAAGGTAATATTCTTTATATTAAAAAGCCCTAGACATACAGAAATTACTGGAAAGGGGCTGGTAGTATTTTGTTGTTACGGCTCCAACAATTCAGCGAAACTATGACTGGACTAAGTTCACAAGAGACTAGCTGGTCCCAGTCAAACATCACAAACAGAAAGTGGTGACACAGCCCAGGAAGTGCAGCTTGGCCAGATAAGAAATCGGATTTACATGAAACTGATTTTTATACTTACTGGATGTAACAGAGCTCCTCCTCACACACACAACTCCCTGCATAACCCAGCATGCTTGACACGTTTTAGGCTATAGGCAGATATTCAATCAAATCAAATGGTCTTTAATTGTCAGTTCACTATATGTGCAGAACATACAGGAGAACCGAAATGCTGTTTCCCCCCTTCTCTTAGTCCTAGTGCCTATACAGTATTAACAGACATCCACACGTCCCCTTTACACCCTTTGGGGGACGATCCACAGCGGACGGCTCCCCCCAGCCAGAGTCACACACAGCCCGCAACAGTTGGCCCCCAGATGCACCTTCCAGGCGGGAGGGGGTGACCGTGTCAGGGGGGTGCGGGGAGGCCGACGGCGCTGCTCCATTTAAGGCATCGGGAAGGTGTGTGGGCACGGGGGGGCACGCGTGTCAGGGGGGTGCTACACGGCCGAAGCGGGACACCCGCACGCCGGCTCCGGACACTCACCTTCTTCATGATGCCCGTCTTCCGCTTGCTGAAGGTGGTGTACCGCCGCAGCTTGTTGTCGATGAAGGCCATCTCTATCTTGACCCGGCCGCGGGTCTTCTTGCCGGGCTTGGCCCCCGCCACGCCTCCGGGCACGCCGGCGTAGCCTCCGGGGGAGACGCCGACCTCCGCCCCCGCGGTTGCGCCCTCCATCTCCGGCCGCTCCCGCTTGACCCCCCTCCGCACGGCGCGCCGCGACCCCATGGGGTCGTCGTCGTCGGCCAGGTCGGAGTCGGCGTCCGAGCCGCTGCACGCCTGCGAGGCCGGCTCCCTCTCGGGCTCGTAGCGGGCGCCGCCGAGCCCCGCGGCCGGCCCGCCGCTCTGCAGCGCGCCCAGAGCCGCCCCGTTGCCCTGCCTCAGCCCCATCCGGGCTGCCATTGCCGCGCCGCTGCCCCCCAGCATCCTGGAGCCGTCCTCGATCAGCCCCCGCCTGACGGCGCCGCCGCGGGCGCCCGGGTCGTGCGGCGCGCCATCCCTGCCGGACGCCGAGCCGTTTCCCGCCGGTACCGAGCCGGCCTGGCTGGGCAGCATGTTCGGAAGGCGGCCCGAAAGCGCTCGGAATGCCAGCTGGCCGCCGGCGCCCGCTTCTTTTTACAGCAGGGGGTTACGACGGGCAGCGAGGTGAAAGCGACGGGAGCGGAGCTACGGGCGAAGTTTACAAAGTGTACGAGCCGGAGCCGGAGCCGGAGGCGAAGTAGCGGGGAGAGTTCGCGGAGTGACGCGGCGGCGCGGGCGCCATCCCTCAGCTCGGCCGCACAGCCTCCTCTGGCCGCGAGCGGCGCGGCGCCGCGCTGCCCCGACGGCGAGCGCGCCGCGCACGCGCACCGTGCCCCTCCGCCGCGACATGTAGTCCCCCGGCAAAACGCGCGCACATCTCCGCCGGCGTCATTCCTCCTGCATAAAAAGCCCATTTCTTTGGAAGCGATTCCTGGACAAATCGTCCCCAGCACCGCGCGCCCGGTCGCGCGTTGCCGCCTGAGAGATAAATTAACGCGGTGTAAATGATTGCCCGATTTCCCCGATCTACTTTCCTCCATATAAAGAGATATGATGTTTCCTTTTATGGCATTAGCGCTCCTTATATGGTAAGTCACTGCGCCGCGCTGGTATTGGTTACTGAAACGCTGAACTGCGCCACAATTGGCCGAAAAGCCAGAGTTATTAGAATAAATACCAAAATGGACGCGCTCACCCCGCACGTCATCGTAGCATCTAGTGGTTGTTTTGAAACTGATTGTAAATTATGAAGTTAACTATGTGCAAGCAACTAGTGTGTACATGAATTATGGCCCTGTTTGCGAAGACCATTAGATTCATTGCGCAGATGATTTGCTGCAGATTGCTTCGGTATAATTTTCACTTGCTTCAAATAAACAATATAATTTAAAATATTTTAATGCGGTTTTAACCCAATCAATAGAACACGTTTCATATAAATATTTAGTTAGCTCTTTCCTTTCAGGGTATACACTAAACTAATTTGAAACAGAACACATTTTTATAAAGAGTTTTCTGTTATACAAATGCATGCATGGAGCTCACTAATGAACTCAATCACTCACTGAGCAAACACGTCAGGGGAGATTCAAGCCATGAGAATAGCCACACATGCTGTGGACATTCCCTCTGCTCACATACACCAGTCCTGCACTTATGGTACATTCACAGCACCCTCGACTCAGCTGCTGGTCTGCCCGTGAGGCCACAGTCAGCCAGTTTTGTTTTCTATCACCATTCTGTTGAGTGAGGAGACTCGGCAAAGCCCAACATATCCTGTGGCCCTGGGGCATTTTTTCCCTCAGAATAAAGCAGTATTCTCAGAAGGTGACAAAAGCTGATGACTGAGCTTTCTGATCGACCGGGGTGGCCTCTGAAGGGGTTAGTGCCAACATTGAGTGTTCCTCAGGATAATGTAAGTAATGTGCAGTACAGGGTAGAGAGAGCATGGGCAATAGGCAAAATTATATAGGATTAGCGGTTAGCACCTAATCCATGCCAGAAAGGACACATTGAGCTAGGACAGGATTTGTGAACTACCACTTTAATCAAAAGGACCTGGATTTCACTTCAGCGCTGAGTTCTTGCTGCGTGCTGATTGGTCAGTCTCCTATAATCATGCACGTATCACTAATGTTAACGTGAAACAGCTGGATGAGTCTTTGAATCAAGGAAACAAAGTAGTCAAAGCACAAGAATAACCTAACTATTTAGCCAATCATGGGAGCCTTTCAGATATTAGGCAGTTTGCAAAAACTGATGTAGCTCAAAGTGTCCTCCCTGACATGGATTAGGTGGTTAACCTAATTGTGATTGGCTGGTTCAGTCATGAAGGGGAGGCCAGCATGTTGATTGTTTTAGTCATTTGTAAGTCATTTGTATGGATGTAACTGAATCAATCATGCTTTCCAGAAGATCGTCTTGATATTTTAGAAACGGCCTCAAGATTTCCCGAGTTCTTGCCAAGCTTCGTTTGGTGTCGTGGATCTTGAGGTGGAAATGAGGCTTGCTCTTATGAGCGATTAGACGTCATGCGTTGGGAAACCCAGGGAAAAGACTAATTTGATTTTGAGGCTTGATATAAAGACCCAAGAGAATAGCCAATGTCTAATTAATGGGCCTTGTGAGAGAGCCATTTAGAGAAAAAAAGCCATTTATTGGAATTTGAATCTGACCTTGGAACTGCAATCCAGTGGCTAGCAGAACCAGCTTAAAACTAAGTGATTTGCATTTGGAATCCAGGGTGAAATAGACATTCTTTATCTAGTCTTTACCAATTAGATTCTACTGACATGGAAATTAAAAGCAAGAGCAGATTTGTATGCAGGCAATGCATTTGTTTTTCTTTTTTGCTGGTCTAATAGTTATGTTTCCTTTAATATGAGCAGCCTAAATGTATTTATATAAAAATAACAGCATGCCATGTCAGTTCAGCGTGACACATTAATTCACCTGAGTGTCTGTAGATCATCTAAGAAACATCAAAGGCTGTAACTCTGTAGAATGCTAAATGTGTATTACACGTGAATGTTACGCCCATAACAATGTGAATTCCCACATGAACAGTAAAGCATAGAGCAGTATGTCTTATTTCCCAGGAGAATCATTAAATCAGCAATGAATCTTGTTCAAATGATGATGCTTTATTGGAGCAATAAACACATTAAAAAGTCTATTTATAAAAGATCAGTGGAGTCCAGAAACAAGACAAGTGAGATCTAGTAATCTCATTTCGTGATATCCTGGTAAAGATTCATTCAGATAAAGTCAGCCTTCCCCAAAACCAAGACCCCGCTGACATTTATTTTTTTGATCCGGCTAAGACTTCTGTGAGTACAAGAAAATCTAAAGAAATGGGAATCTAAGAAAACATGTCTAAAACATGGGACCAGGATTTGAGTGTCTGTCCTGGGTCTGCGTGTATGGGGTTTGCATGTTCTCCCCGTGTCATTACCGGGTTTCCTCCAGGTACTCCGGGTTCCCCTCACAGGACAACATGCTGAGGTTAACAGGAACAGCCAAATTCCCCGTAGATGTGACTGGTGTGTGAGAGTGCCCTGTGATAGCTGGGTGCCCATCCTGGGTGAAGGTGATTAATCGTCATTATTAATCCCTGACTTGTGTCTATGGCTTTTAGGATAGTCTCCAGACCCCCGAGACCCTGCACTGGATAAGTGGGTACAGAAAATGGAGGGATTTAATATATATATTTTGAAATACCTCAAACTATTAAGCAAGAAGCAAATATAAAAAGCTTTAAAACAGATTGCCAATAAATTCAACAGACTTCTTTTTTTGATTTCCACAGTTTCTCAGAAAGATTCAAATCATTACTCATTACCGATGTTCATTAATCATGGAAAGTGACCTTTAGCGAAAAAGAGCAAAAAGTGTGCGGAAAGCGTCACTGGCCAAAAAGCCCAAACTGAGAATGAAGCTGTCAGGATTTCCACATCGCTCTCCTTTTTCAAAACATGCCAGATTGTCTGCTGGTTGCTATAGAAACAGTTGAAGTGGATGCGGCATCAAATTAGATTAGACCTTTTTCAAACATGAAGATTGTGTGCTGTAGAGGTTATGGCACAAATTTACAAGATTCTGGGTTACATGTTCTGACAGGAAAGTGTCAATTGCAATAGCATATGTCCATAGTTGCAATAAATAACAACAACTCTATTTGGTGTATAATCACAGTACTTTTAATATTTCATTTTGAGAGGCGTAACACACATAATATTCTTTTGTGGTTCCTCAAAATTCATGATTACATGATAATCATCCGAACTGACATCTGACTGATAATCCATCAGTTGTAATGATTGTAATGATATCTCCTTCTGGATTATTCTTGGATAATGATTCTGAATTCTGCTCTCATTTTACGTTTTTAGTGAAATCAATTAAGTAAATGGAACTCAGGTGGACACAATGTGTGGGAGCTCGGAAGGTAGGATCCACAAACCATCTGCTGAAAAACAACCCTAAGATCAGAAGAGAGGATTTAGAAGTTTTACATTTGTAGGTAGCTATGTTTCAGGAAATGGTTGTCTTTGGCCCAGACAGGCAAAGTGTGCCAGAAGGCTGCAGGATCAAGAACAGAGGAGTTCCAGATTGTTGCTGGTGTGGCTGGGCCGGCCCAGGTTTGGAGCAGAGATGGGGTGTGGAGGGGTCCAGGCTAACTGTGAGATAACATGTGGAGGAACTACAGCCATGGATGGACAGACAGACAGACAGATAGATATTTTAAATGAAAAGAAAGAAAGATAGTATTAGCACACAAGAAATTAAAATATGCTCAAAAAAAAAAACCATAAACACTAGAACCGCGGGACATGAACCACCTACATTCTCCGAAGGGGACTCATGCCCCTTCCTCACTGGGGAATCTAGCCCCTACCTCAGGAGGGACTCATGCCCCTTCCTCACTGGGGAATCTGGCCCCTACCTCAGGAGGGACTCATGCCCTCTAGTCCCTACCTCAGGAGGGACTCATGCCCCTGCCTCACTGGGGAATCTAGTCCCTACCTCAGGAGGGACTCATGCCCCTGCCTCACTGGGGAATCTAGCCCCTACCTCAGGAGGGACTCATGCCCCTGCCTCACTGGGGAATCTAGTCCCTACCTCAGGAGGGACTCATGCCCCTGCCTCACTGGGGAATCTAGCCCCTACCTCAGGAGGGACTCATGCCCCTCCCTCACTGGGGAATCTGGCTCCTACCTCAGGAGGGACTCATGCCCCTGCCTCACTGGGGAATCTAGCCCCTACCTCAGGAGGGACTCATGCCCTCTAGTCCCTACCTCAGGAGGGACTCATGCCCCTGCCTCTCTGGGGAATCTAGCCCCTACCTCAGGAGGGACTCATGCCCCTGCCTCACTGGGGAATCTAGCCTCTATCTCACCAGGGAGTCTAGTCACTACCTCACAGGGGACCCTAGCCTCTGTCTCACCAGGGACTTTAACCCATACCTCACCATGGACTCTAGCCCTTACCTTTCATTTAAATCTACATTTATATTTTCAGTATTTGGCAGACTCCCTTAGCCAGAGAGACTTATGTAAGTGCTTAAAGACTCCAGTAGTCAATACTTTCTGATACTAGTTCAATAAAACCCAGGCTGAAGAATATTATCTGTCTAAAACTCTGTTGAGAAATACAGTTTTTTTAAAGAGGACAATACTGGAAGTGCTAATCCAAGTACTTCTGAAAGTGGTAGGTCTGAAGACACCCAATGCCTCGGCTGTTTGGACATCTAGCGGGAGTTCATTCCACCGGTTAGGTGCCAGAACAGAGAAGAGCCTAGATGCATGTCTTCCTGGTTCTTCAAGCTCTGTTTTGAATTTTCTCCGTTGGTAAGGCAGGACTTTCTCTGTGTCTGCACTTTACCAGGGACTCTAGCCCCTACAAATGTTCCTTTTCTTGCTTGAACATAAAACACTACAATAACTCTTACTTACTACATAAATATTTCAATTACTTTTGTATTTTATTTAACAGGACTTTATCTTAAAAAGGACATTGCGGCCTTAGAAAAGGTGCAGCGTAGGGCCACAAAAATGATTCCTGGTCTTAGAGGAA
>JAODKM010000040.1:16998857-17009968 GCA_026780845.1 Petrocephalus sullivani | reverse complement strand
CGATCCGCTTCACATATTTACCTACAGTTTAGCCCAAGGAAAAAGGTGCCAGACAGTTTAGGCTACAGCAGGGCCGCCACACGTAACTGCCGAGCCGGGGCGGCTTCTCCAGCTGCGCTTCCCAGACGGCGGACACCGGGTCTCCGTACCCGAGACTGATCAGGACCCGGGCGTAAAACTCTTTAACACTGTATAGACACCATCATAACTACGATTAAAATACATCCATTCATTCATTTATTATTACATATTCGGAATGTTTTACATGAATTAGTATGTCTTGTTTTGATCATTTTTCTTATCCGTCTTTATTTTATCTTAATGTCAGCCCCTTGAGATTTAGTTCTAATGAATAATAAAATGTATAAAGCTTTTTTTTATTATTGTTGTTGATGATATACGGGGCACCTCATTGCGTGTCCGTCTTCCATCATGAACTCTCCCATGATAGACGACCTAAAAGGTGACATGCTGTTTCAGCCGATCTAACTCCGTTGTGCTTGGGAATAAACGAATTTGGCCCCTTTTCTTTTGGTTAAGACCGCAAACGCAGGTTCTGCCGGAAGATGCGCAGCTCTCGCTCCGATACGGCCTGCGCCTGGGCGAAAGCGCAGCCAAACCATTTGTATTTCGCTTTGGACAAAAGAGTCCGCTGGATTACAGTTAATGCAAAAGCGATGCCTCTGGCCGTGGGAGTCTCATAACCACGAGCAATCGCCAAGCATGGCGCTTTCTCGCCCAGCACAGGCAAGCCACACAAACACACCTTATGTTACCTCAAATGCATCAAATGTTACGATAATAATCAGACTCTTCTCCGATAAAGGCGTCAGTAAAGGCGCCTGAGCTAAAACATGTCTCTGGAATCCGCTGTATGCAGGGAGCACAGACACAGAAGCATGCCAACCGAATGACTGCCTACTGATTACCGTTTTGATTTTGAGCGGTTTATATACAGTGCAGTACAGTTCAGGACACACCTGCTTTTAATGCATTTGTTTCTAGTTCACCTGTGTTATTCACCTTGTAGTAAAAGGTCTCCATGTAATGAAGCAATACATATCAGATATTGCAACGACCAAGAGAAGTGTTCAACATGTTAAAATAACCTTGAGGCTTATCATCGTGTTGAAAACCTAATTATTATCGGTAAGCGTGTTCAGATTTTTGACTGGTACAGCAAGGCACTGTATTCCCCCCCTGTTATGTTGCTGTTCTATTATTTATTGTTTGCTAAATGCACTGCTGTTGCATGGTGCACTGTGGTCCCGGGGGGGAATGTTGTTTCACGCCACTCTATACCTGCACAGAGGTGGTACGACAAAACCCACTTAAACACGGTTTCGCAGAATGCACCCTCCTACCTGTAGGATGCACTTGAACAGAAAGCATGTGACGGAGGTGACGGAGTGCGGTACTCCCAGGTGTTGTCATTCATGCCTACGAAAGACTTCGTGATTTAGTCCAGACCTCAGGGAGACCCCAGACCCACGCAGGGCCAAAGAGCCAGGACCCATGTGTGAATGAAACCGTGATGTACACAGACAGATCACCCCATGTCATATAAGGAAATCCACACTGTCGCACAGGAAACACCAGGCATTGTGTGTGTGTTTTTTTTTATTTTAGTGAACCTTTATTGAGAGAGCAGCAGTTATAAATGATGGCTACTGTATCCCTGTGCTGAAGCAGAGAGGCTAAGCAAGCGCCCAGCAGTCGGATTAAACAGAACTACCAGGTGTGTATTTTGCACATTCAAAACTGGGAACAAATGCTAAACTTGAAAAAAGTATTAAAAAATTACATTTAAAAAACAAACAGGATGCATCTGCAGTTCAAAAGACTGAATATTGGCAAAAACAATCCTTCACTCACCAGGGCCTCAAATTACTGACGTAACGACGGCCTGCAGTCATGCCAGATCTCTCCCACCTTTCTTCTTAAAATACATTCCGATTACTATGGTATCTGTCGTATTACAAAATGCCAAATACATATAAAAATGTAAAAATCAAAAAAAAAAAAAAAAATAAAAACAGTATAGTTCTTGGACAAAAACCGATATTGAAAAACAGGACCTTCACAATAAATAAAGAGGCTCCTGAAAATCCTTCTAAAATACAAAAAAAGAAATAAGTATATATATACGTATATAAAACAATCCACCCCCTCCAGTTTAGATCATGCGGTTAGTGCACGGGTTTGTACATTATAAACAACAGTGGCTGGGACGGAATGGCCTGGATCAGGCGTGGGGGAGCGTCCCGGTACCAGGGATGAATCGGGTATAGTAAAGTAAATAAAGGCTTAATCCGGACATTGGTTGCGTTGGCAGGCTGCTCGGGCAACCGCGACCGTCAGCGGACGGCCAAAAATACACGTCCATTGAAAAATGCCAGGCTGAAACAAACCTCAGCATGTCTTCACACTGACACGCTAAAACAATTTACTGGGGGCAAGACGTCCTCTTCTCTGAGTTTGGCTTCATTTCAAAGATCGTTCTAATTCTGCGACATGGATATTATGTTAAACAGAACACTTCAGTTACAATTAAAGCAAAATCTAACTAGCAGAGTTTTAAAGCCAGCACACGGGGGCCACCAGCACAAGAGTCTCGGTCACGCTCAGCCGCACGTTGGGTGGGCTGATTCGTTCCTGGCTGCGGGGGCGGCAGACTGCTGTGTCCCTTAGAGGTAGATCCAAAGGTTTCACGAGGCAAGGACGAAAAGTATAAAGATAACTTTAAAGAATTTTAAAACCTCTGGAGTCACGTGGCCAGGAGACGTAAATTATGCTGGCGGTTTGGTGGCTGTGCTGGAATTTCGTTCGACATTTAACCCATCCACTACATCTATATAAAAACAGACCGGAACAGTCTCTGTGGTTGTAAAATCCATGTCCATCTCCTCCTCCTCCTCCTCCGTGAGGGGCAAAGCCACGCCGGCAGGTGTGGGGTTCTCCCGTACGCTCACACTTTGCTGTCGGAAGGCACCTCTCCCAGGGCGTTGACCAATTCGCTGAAGGAGGGTCGTTCCTTCGGACTAGAGGCCCAGCAGCGAACCATCAACTTGTAGACCTTGGAGGGGCAGCCCTCGGGATTGGCCAGTTTCAACTTCCCCGCCTGCAGACCTGTGAGAAGAATGAGAGCATGGTGTGAGGAGAGGATGGTGGGAGCAGAGAGCACGGGGCACAGAGCACGGGGCGAGGAGACTGTGGCGGGGGGGTCTAATAGGTCTTCATCCATATATACACATACTGTGGCCCAGAGCGGTTTAGGCCAGCATCACTGTGTATCCTGGTTACATTTAAGTACCAAAATCACACAAATATGTGCAAAAAAAAAAAAAAAAAAACCCTTAAACCTCTGATTAGGCTTTTATCCTATTTTTGGATTTAAATGAACGTAACTCTATAAATGCTTAGATTATGACTGCGGTAATAAATATTCCCATCCTTTTCATCACGTTCCAGTACCTTAGGAACCGTGGAGGCCCAGCATCTGGAAGACGTTAGCCTCAGCCAGCCGCTGATTGCTCGCGGTTACGGAGGCTTTGCGGACGCCGGTTTCATTTTCAACCGACTCGCAAACATTGCGGCAAGCAGCCGGCTACACTGAGGGTCCGGCCTCAGCCTGCCCGGCGTGAGCCAGCAGCACTGCCAGGAGACCCACGTATGCTGACATCGAAAAGCCAGGCTTGGGCCCTGGTGGTTTGGTCAGGGCAGGGACGTAATGAGTGCAGCACTTCTGGACCAGATCATTCACCAGATGTGACACAACTGAGTGAAGGAATTCCTTTGTGGTCCAGAGCGCACATCTGTCATGAGGCTGTGATTTACTGGTTGCCATGGTGAGAGTCACAATGTCCACCAGCTACTGAGCTTTCGTCAACTAATAAAATTAGTTCCCATGGTAAAATGGGGGTTAGGGGTCTAAGAAACCTGTAAAGACTAATCGCCAGTGAGGAGTGAAGCGGACATCGATCGGGAGGAGCACGAGGAGAACACGTGCGACCGCGAGACGGCGCTCACCTTCCAGAACCTCCTCGTCGCCGAGCTTGGTGTAGGGCAGCTCCCCGTGGCTGAACACCTCCCACATGAGCACCCCGAAGGACCAGACATCCGTCTTGGTGGAGAAGTCATCCTCAAAGACCGACTCTGCTGGCAGCCAGCGCAGCGGGATCCAGGCTTGTCGGTAGTGGAAGTACTCGCTACGTGCAGACAAACACAGTCAGCCAGGGTCCACACATCTCCCGAGCACACATGGGGCACACTGCTGGGGACTAGCTAACATATCACCACATTTAACATGACGTGTGCGATGAAGTGTATAGAGTTTGTAGTAACTGCATAAATGCGTCAGACTGGTTGTTTGAAACCAGCCATTTGTCCACAACTATTTTATCCAGTGGAGTGTCACAGCAGGTCTGGAGATAATTCCCAGCAGCACAGGGGACTAGCCTGGACACCCTGGATGGCATGCCAGTCTGCAACTGGGACTTGCACTAACACTCACATACTATCAGGAATTTAGAGACACCAGCTAACCCAACCTAACCATGTGTTTTTAGACCATGAGAGGAAAGTCAAGGGAGGGAATGGTGTTTAAATATAATTTACCAATTTAATTATTCACTTTTCTCCACCAGGGGGCAGCCCTGTCTGGGTCACCGCCTTCTAGTGTAACTGAAAGCGCAATAGTGGCAGCTTGTTTTATTCAGGTTGTTCTGCCACATAATCTTGGAAAGTCATTTAGGGAACTGGAATCAGAACAGCGATTCTGGGCTGCAGCATTGCACTGAGAACCCAAGTGGTACCAGTCAATGATGTCAATGATTTCAATATTAAGCAAATACAAACTTCTCCTTTTTTGTCAAGACAAGACTGAATAAGATACTAGGAAGTCATTCTGTCAATGAACTTAACCAGCAGCCTTCAGTAGTATTAATGGGGTTTCATGCTTGTCACCCACTGGTGATGGTTCTAAGTCACTGATTTGTAAGGATTTTTGCCTGCCTAATGTCCAGCTGAGCCCCGGCACTGATGCCACACGTCCCTGTCCCCACCACCGCCCACATCCCTGTCCCCACCGCCGCCACCCAGGTCCCTGTCCCCACTGCCACCCACATCCCTGTCCCCACCACCGCCCACATCCCTGTCCCCACCACCGCCCACATCCCTGTCCCCACCGCCGCTGCCTAGGTCCCTGTCCCCACCGCCGTCCACATCCCTGTCCCCACCGCCGCCACCCAGGTCCCTGTCCCCACCGCCACCCACATCCCTGTCCCCACAGCCGCCCACATCCCTGTCCCCACCGCCGCTGCCCAGGTCCCTGTCCCCACAGCCGCCCACATCCCTGTCCTCACCGCCGCCCACATCCCTGTCCTCACCGCCGCCCACATCCCTGTCCCCACCACCGCCACACGTCCCTGTCCCCACCGCCGCCCACATCCCTGTCCCCAGTGCTGCTCATGTCGCTGGCAGAGTTTCCAACCCCCTCCCCCACGTCCCTGGCCGCCCGCACCCCCCACGCCCGCCGCGCTCACCTGTTGTAGACGTCCTTGCTGAGGCGGAGGGCAGACACCTTCACCTGGCGCTGGCTGCTGATCAGGCAGTTACGGGCAGCCAGGTCCCGGAGCACCAAGCGGTGGTTGGCCAGGTGCTCCATGCCCTGTGCCACCTGGGCACAGATGGCCACCTGGGACCAAAGACACGGTGGAGCTTTACCAGGATGATACTTCATTTGCCCACCATTCGCCAATCTCAATTTAGGGCAAAAGGCTGGCCCCCCTGGGAGAAAGGGGTAACGGCGATACGAGATTCGACAGGCGACCTTCTGGTCGAGAGCAGAGTAATAACCCACAGAATCACACACCGCCCCAAAGAACTGACACGGCTGGCCTCAGGCTTGAACTTGGGTTCTCTGACAAAGCAGCGTTTATGTAATAATGACTCTATAAGGCCTTAGTGGCTATTACATTACAGGGGCCTCTCATACTTCTGCCATTTATAGGTCTTAGAGTGGTAATGTCTCGCCTTTGGAGGACTGGACGGTGGCGCCCAGGAGCACCCACCTTCTGCTTGGCGCTCAGCGGCTGTGGCTTCACCTTGTCGTCTTTGCTTTTGGAAATCCTCAGGAACTGCTTCAGGTCCCCCTGCGGATGAACGGGCGGGAAATCAGGACAGAGGCGCGCGCCGGCTCCACCAATCAGCGGTAAGCGGGAAGGGATCGGCGCCAATCAGCATCAGTCAGGAAGGGATCAGCACCAACCAGGTCGCCGTATTCCAGGATGATGTAGTGGGGCTCCGCCTCCCGGCACAGGCCCAGCAGCCGCGCCACGTTGGGGTGGCTCAGCTTGCTGAACATGTCGCACTCGCGCCGGAAGTCCATCTGCAGCTGCTCGTCCCGCGTCTGCAGGCTCTTCACCAGCACCACCGTCTCCGTCTCGCCCTCCTCGATGCCCTGGGCTTTGGCCAGCAGCACCTCCCCGAATTCACCCTTACCTGAAGTCAGCGGGATGGGCACGTGACTCATGTGTCACTGGCTGGCATGATCACACCCTCAGCCTTACAGCCTAATCATCATCACTGTAAATTATTACCTTAACTATCTTTATTTCATATTTGGTATTTCTGTTCTGTTTGTCGTTTTAATCTTGCAGTGATATCCCCCTCGGGAAGAACAAGGATTTATCTTCTCTAATTTTACGTTAATGTCGGAGAAAGTATTGCATCCTCAAGATATGTCTCCAGAATATCACCTGAGCTGATGTAACAACTTGAGACCTTAAAGTGATCAAAAAAATCCCTGCGGAAAGTCAGTATTTCCGTGCCCTATCGTCTGCACAAGATCGTCTCTTATGTCGTAATTAAAACCAGAGAAAGTATAAGATTCAGTTGGGGGGGGGGGGCTCCATCATAAGACCTCAAGCCATGTGGTTTAAGCCAGTGCTGACATCATCTTCAGGAGTGGGGGGGAGGTTTCCTGCAGAGACTATCAACAGCAACCATGAAGGAGTATTTGATTTTTTTTTTTGGGGGGGGGGGGGGCTTAATATTTTGTATACAAAAGCCTATTTATTTGGGGGATGGAGTCACAATATATTCCCTTGGTTCCTATCCTCCTGTATACTGTATTTCAACCAATTATCAGTCAGGTATCAGTATAATGTCACACCAAAAACTCCCCAATCTGTGTTAAAGGACAGAGGTCCATTTCCGAAGCGGATGTTCTGCATGCATGCACGTGTGCCAGCAGGAATGCTATTTCTGCAGCAGCCCGTCATACGGCTAATTAACGGTGCTCACTGCCGACATGATAAACCAGCGGCGTACAATTTGTATATGATTTCAATATTCCTTTGTCCCGGTCACAGCCAGTCATTAACGTGACCCTTTATGTGGCCTGCGAGGGAGCCCGGCATTCCCCCGAGCTCTGCGGCATGCGCACCCAGGGCGGTGATGGCGTGCAGCTTGTCGCGGGGGAAGTGCAGCCTGTCGTTGCTGCTGTGCCGCTTGTTCGCCGCCGCCGCGGCGGAGGCCGGGTTAGTGAAGGCCGCCTCGTCCTGGATCTCAGCCGTTGTCTGGCCGTTCTGCTGCACAGCGCCCCCTGGAGGCCACAAACAGCCGCGTCAGTCTTCGATCCCGGCAACACCGAAATCGACTGACGAATTCTGGGGTTAACCTGGAGTTTTACAGTTCTGCTGAAAATCCGCCGCAAACGTAACCTGTAGCCGTGACTGTTCACACACTCCGAAAGAGCAGCGCATAAAAGCCACAGCGGGAATCTGCAGACAATGCATCCCCAGAGGAAAATCATCTGCTTTCAATACTACTGACCTGCTTTCAATAAAAATAGCTAGACCTCTGTAACATTCCCAGTTTAAAAGCTGCTAGGACCAGAAAACACAGTTATATCTCTGCGTGCACCTGAAAGATCTACAACTAAAAGTTGAAGCCTAAAGGTGGTCTTCTTCATGCTGCTGTTCCACAATCAGGCTGTAGGTGGCGCCGCTGAGGTGGTACCTGGAGGGCGCCACCCCCGGCCCTGAGCTGCGTTCGGGCGCACCCACCGTTGAGGCACTCCATCTCGGGCTCCTCCCGCTCCACGCTCTTCTGCAGCCTCTTGGCATTGCGCCGCTTCTTGCAGTAGAACATGAGGCCCAGCACGACGATGATGTAGGCCACGGCCGCCCCCACCGACAGCCCGATGGTCTGGATCATCTTGTACGGCGCCTTCTCGTTGTCCTCAATAGACTGCTGCACCGGCTTCTCTGTTGGACAGAAGCAGCCATGGATGGGACCCAAAAACATCCATCTACAGCCCAAGAATGTCTTATTTCAGCCTCTGCATCCTGACACCACACTGAGAACAAGGCACAGCACTACAAGCGGCCCGAAAACGACGCAAGACGCGGCAAGTCAATCTGAGTGGCGAACTCCACTCCTGCGTATTCCTCGGCTCTGACCACGGGACCGCCCAAAATCCTGGCCTGAGAAACACTCATCTGTACCAAGACGACCTCTAAGGACAGTTCTGGTTCTGTTGGACTTGAGGACAAGGCACACTTTCTTTCTCTTCTGGGAACGCCAGGCAACGATTTAGGATTCACGTGGAAAGCGAACACAATCACATGACTGAATTAGGGTCTCAGAGTACAGAGGGCCCACTTCAGCTGATGGATATGCGCTACGCCAGAGTTAGCAGGGGATCTTAATCCTGTTTGCGTCACTGTACTTCAGATCAGGACGGAAGGATGTTCATCAGATAAATTATATAGGCTGAGAAATGTTTGGTGGTTCTTCGGTTCTGGTGCAAAGGCATGTCATATTACAGGTCCCAGTGGCATCAGCCAAGACTCACCCACAACATAGAGTTCTGCCATTGTGGAGCGGATGTTGCAGCTGTTTCCTGCGATGCAGGCGTACTTGCCCGTGTCCTCTGTGCTGACGTCGTGGATGACCAGGGAGCCGTTGGGCATCTTCTGGAACCTGTGACACAGGAGATGGAAGAGCAGAACATCAGCAAACTTCAAAGAGCATTATCAGTAATGCGGTCAAAAGTATTGTAGTCTTATTGAGCCTTGTGTGCAAAACGGTTTCAATGCTCATTTTTTACGGTAATGGTTCCATTCCCTGCACCTCCAGTTCACTCTGAACACTGAGGCTCGTAGGCTACCAGCGTGTACGACCTGAGTGACGTCTCGCACATGGGGTGTTACTAAGACGACTTCTATAGAAGTGTCAGAGCTTTTGCCACGACGCTTAAATCGATAAAGAGTGCAGCCAGACTGCCTGGAAATACTTTGACGAGAAAGGTTGTGAAAGCTTTTTCACTGCAAACAAAACTTCAATCAAAATAAATTTTTATGGAGTTAAATATAATGTATCAGAAATGGTACTGAATTTCATACTTTTCTTGGTATTGTATCAAATTTTGAAACTTTGGTATCGTGACAACACAGTGTGGACAGGATGCCAGTGTTTCCCCTCCAGAGCTTGGTCTGTTACGGGAATGATGGCATACTCGTATCTATGCCAGTAACAGCCCAACAACAGTGACTTCAAATTAAAAACCAAGCAGGTGCACAACAGACCGCTGCAGTGTTCGCCGGAAGCGGCGATGAGTCACACATCATCGGGGCCACCTGCCAAACGAAGCCTGCACTCCACCTGTGGCGGGAGTGAGCAGGCGTGGTGCCTTCTCCCCCAGCCAGCGGCCGCTCACCTGCTTGTGCTGGGGTCCAGGAACTTATCCTTGATTCTCCACTGGATGTATGGCTCGGGGTCTCCTGTAGCCTGACAGTGGAGGATGGCTGTGTGGCCCTGGTACACCGTGGTATTCTCAGGTCCAAGCTTAAACTGAATGTACTCTGCAATAGAAAAGGGGCCACAGTGTCACAGTGTGTGACTGGCACTCCCTGCCATGGAAGACGTGAGGTCTAGAGGTAGCCAACCCTAAGAGGCCAGAGGAGAACCGCAATATTTTTCAGCTGTTTCTGGCTTTTCGGAACGTTTGCAAACAAACCTGCTGTGACATTAATGGCCCCCACCGCCTGTCGGTGCAGCGGAACAAAATCTGCGGCCATTTTGGAAGGCGAGTGCGCATGCAAGGGGCGGGGCCCGGTGTCCAGAGGGACAGGATATCGAATAGATCAAAGGGACTGAATTCCCCGCAGTTAAAGGCTCCTGCCGCCCCCAGGCCTGCACCACGGACCTCTGTCCCATTCATCAGAGTCGCCATGACAGCGGGGGGCCACCAAGTGGTGAGCAGCTGTGGCTGGTGAGGCCTGCAGAACACCGGAGACTGGATGGCACCGCTGCAACAGCCAAATAAACCTTATCTGCTGTGTCTGTGACAGCACTGTGCCCGAAAGAAGAGACCACATTCTGCTAAAGCCGTGTTTCCTAATCCAACCCTTGGGGACCCACAGGCAGTCCATGTTATTGCTCCATCCCAGCTCCCTACCAAGAGCAGAAATGTGGCCTGTCTAGCTAGCAGCTGGGAGGGAGCAAAAACATGAACCGACATGGACCGAAGGACTGGACGAGGAAACACTGTGCTAGAGACTCAAAAGGAGCATACATAAATGTGCGTTTTTTATGTATAAACTAGCAGCAAACTGAAGACAAAATGGTTTTAACCACGTGACATTAATATTCGAGGCTAAAGATCCTGTAGACGTACGTAAATTTTCAGCTTTCAGTAACTAATCAGATATTAGCTTCTCTGATGTTCACATTTAATATTTGACATTTATTTCCCATTTTTGCTGCGCAACACTGCTTGGAGGCAGAAGTATGTGGCAAACAAACGGGCAGCCTGCAGTTTCACAATGCTACCACTAGAGGCACTAATCAGTTATCCAGTCAAATGGGCATTACTGTGAGTTGTATAGTCATGTGTTCCTTTACCCTCGAAGATCGGAGCTCGGAGCGCGGAGTGACGTCACATCCGCTAAAAAACCGAAGAAAACCGAGTCTGATGCATTCCATTTGCCGAACTCGGATCCAAGATGGAAGCCTCTAAGAAAGTGCCTCTTGCGCTAGCTCTTTCGGAGTACGAACGGCTCCAAGCGTATGCCGTTCACCGTAGCAACACATCTATCGACTAC
>JAODKM010000040.1:16963241-16974531 GCA_026780845.1 Petrocephalus sullivani | reverse complement strand
GGGGAGGTGGTGGGGGTGTGGGGGGGGGGGAGGGGGTGGATGGAGGTGGGGGGGGATGGGAGTAGGGGGGGGGGGGGGGGGTGTGGGGGGGGGGGGGGGGGGGGGAGGGGGGGGGTGGAGCTTTGGCATGGTCAGTGCTCTTCTGAAAAGCGAGACGCAGAGGCTGACAAAGGGCCATGTTGAGGCAGAGCCCTAATGAAGCGGATTAGCGCTCCGATCGCTGCCATTCAGGTAAACAACTCAGCGGGAAATTTACAAGCGCGCTCTGCTCTCCCAGCTACAGCAGCCGAAAAGCGACACCCCACCCCCACCCCCCATCATGTCTGGTGCCAGAAAGGCCTTCTTTCATCGTTCCCAAGAACATTTCGACGTTCCGATTGGAAGTCGGAGACGAGGACAGTTCCCGGGCTTAAGCGCTCACGCGACAACAGGTACAACTGTTAACAAGAGAACAAATATTTGCGGTGAAGCGCTGCTTGGCTGTAAGCGCGGTGCCCATCTCTAAGAGCTTTCAAAACCTTTTCATCTACAAAAAACTACTTGTATAAACATTTGGATGCACGACGAGGCCAGAAATCCATGCCAACAACATGAAAAACACAGTCTTTGTTAGCGCCGACAGAAATATGCGGCATACGAGGCCTTAAGCAGGAACTGAATGGCCTGAAATGTAAACAATGTAAACATTTTTTTTTTTTTTAAAAGTTCACTCAATATAAAATTAACAAATTTGAAAAACCTGCAATAAAACCACCCCAGTGGACAACTGGTGTCATAGCAGCACTGGGTCAACCGCGGTAGCGCGGTTACGTTGCAGTGTAAGCTTGCTCCAAGCCCAGGCTGAGGAAGGAAAAACAAGATGGATCCCGAAGTGAGCTGGAGATATGAGGAGGTGGGGGCTCACCGCGCGGGGGAGGGACGAGCCTCCAAGGGCACAATGAGATCTGCCTCTAAAATTAGCCGGGCTCCATTATCAAACGTTTACATCTTCCATCGCGTGCCAATGGCTACGCGTCCGGCTATTAGGAGAGCATTAATGCAGCTCCAGCCAAATACGACACCGGCGGCCGCCTCCCTAATCACCCGCACACACAGACTCCCCGGTATCCACACCCGGCGACTGTGCAGAGGACGCGGCAGGGCTGGCTGGGGACGGCCGCCCACGCCGGCAGATAAGCGCACGGTTAATCACGGCTGTTACGCGGCTGCATGTCAGACGGGGGCGGGCGCTCATAAAGCGGCCGCTGACAGAGCCGAGCGCCGCTCTCATGTCACGCATGAAATGAGCCTTGCCGGGACCAGGCCGGGCCCGGAGCTTTAATCAAAGGAAGGCTTACGTCTGAGGCACCTCTTAATAAAGAGAGCCAGCCTTTTCCAGCCTTTAACAGCCCAGTCGATGCATCAGAGCCAAGTCGTGGTGGGACGGGCATTCGCTGACAACCGCTGGGCCATACTAACTCGGGGGGGCTGGCTAGGGAGTGACAAGGGCAGCAGCTGCTGGGGCGCTGAAGGCAGGGAGCGGCAGGTAAGCACAACGACAGCGGGATATTTCTCTCTCTCTCTTCCAGCTTATGCCTTCTTATAATTTCTTTGAAAAACTGCACTGAAATTATTCATCGCAGTGCGATCAAGGCCCCCCCCCCCCCCAAAATATTTTGGTCAATTTCACAGTCACTTTTCTCTAAAATCCTACAAAAAGAGTAACAATAAACTAGGCACCTACCTTAAAAAGGGAGGTGGAGATAAAAGTGAGGCCCCCACTCACAAGACCGCACCTCTGGGGAGGTGTCTGCTTCTGTATTAGGCTGTGGAGCATTACCAGGCTGCAATCAGAGAGAATTCTAGCAAAATGAAAAGCCCTGTGCACCTACTACAAATAGGAACCTGCTCTCAATCACTGTACCCTGACAAACAATTGTTCAGTGAGACTACTTAACGTAAACCTTAAAAGCACAACGTTAAATATACTGGGAGTTATGCTTTGTGTCACATCTCTGTGTTCAGCCAAGGAGTAACCAAATGTAAGATATCCACTACGTCAGATATCCAAAGTGACAGAAATCAGGCAGACTAGCTGATCCGTACCGTGCCCGAGCACGTTTAACCCACCAAAGTGCAGTTCGTCTGACTAGTGCGATGGCTCCGTACTGTACCTGGGTGTGACCGCTAACCGCTAACCGTGCCCAGGTATGGAACATCGATGTCAATGAGGGGACTGACACACACATACACAAATGTACATTGTCCATGACAAGAACCCAGAAGGAACAGGTCGGGTAGGATGTATATATTGGGGAGCAACAAATATTTAACAAAAATTTATGGCAAAGGTATCATTGTTTGACAGTATCCATCTGTTTAAGCTTGCTTATTCTCTCTGAATCCAGTTGCGTGGTCTCATTTTACCCTGTTTTATATTTTTGTATTTTTATTGTTCCATTGTACTTTTGTGTTCACTGTACGGTGTCCTTGAGTGTTTAGAAAGGCGCCTATAAATAAAATGTATTATTTATTATTAGTAGAGGTGCACTGTTTGCTGGAAATCTGGGCTGAGGAGGCTATCCAGGAACAACAGAACGCAACGCATAAGAATTATGAGATATCAGGCACGTGTAGCACGAATAAATGAAACTCAATAAATCTATGAGAGGGCCGCGTGTCATCACGCCCAAAGAGACTCCCAATAAGCGGCAAGACATGAACATCGATGAAGAATTCCACCGTGCTGTGGGATAGCGCAAAAAGTCGCACGGTGATGATGAAAGCATGCTCGTGCCGGGAACGCCAAGCGCGATGTGAGCGCAGACCAGCGGGGGGACTGGGCAACCAGGCCAAGTGTGAGCAAGGCCAGCTAGTCCCTGGCATAACAGGAGCTTAAAGGGTCCTGGAAGGGAGAACGATTTCTTCTGCTTGTAAAGTCACAGTATCGCAGGTCAGCGTATCCATTAAAGCCGACTGGCCCGGCACTCGCTTGATCCTCGTCTAGTTCACCGTGGACCCCAGGGGCAGAGGAGAGCCTCAGAAACTTAACAGGCTTCCTGGATCCTTAAGACGCCGTGCTCCGCAAAGCCATCTCTGTCGACTTCGCTGACACATTTATGAATGAACGTCGGCATTAAATATGCTACTCCTCGTTTTTCATACCCATCATAGCCAACGGCAACGTCTGCTAAAAAAGGACCGAGAAACGAGATCCGGCTGTTGGTGTCATTGGGCAGGAACCCAAGGACAAACTCCAGTCGCAGAAGACAATGGCACTATAGTACTATAGTTTGCTTTTTACTATAAACAGATATTAACATGTTTGCCGAAGTTCTGAAAGGGAGCAGGGCACAAGACAGTAAATAGTAATTGAAATATGGGGGGGGGGGGACAGATTGCAGAGTAAAACAAGCTTTATCCCTTTAGTCAAGAATCTGAAGTTAAATCCCTCTCCTGGTTTTCCAGCAGCTGGGGCCAAGTATGATGCATTAAGGGCCCATAAAAAGGCATCATTTCAGCATTTTGGGGCTGCTTTGATTAAAAGCAGGGCTGAGCAGCTGGGGGGGGGTGCTTCCTGAAGAATAATGGCCAAATGCTTATAGATCACATACGTTTACACATTGGCGTGGGGAATAAAGGATGTCTCTCGGCAGATGCGTCGACCGTGAACGAGAAGCCCTGAGTCTGTGAAGCTCATCAGGGCTGGTGAAGGATGTGTGTGTCACTCAGAAATTAAAAGTGAGGGAGGTTTGGGGATTCACCATGAAACGGTGCCACGGCTGGACAACTGCTGCACATGAACCTCAAGCAACAGGATCCAAAGGACTCCATTGCGAGAACGTCAAACATGTATTTTTTTTCAATTATCGATGAAAGGCGGGCTGTGGAAGGATTTCAGAGTAACCGTGTACCCTGCAGCGCAGAAACATTTCACGTAGATCTGTTGAAAGGCAGTGCCTCACACAGTATTGCTAATCTAGCACGCCTGCATAGAAAATGGCTTTCACAGCTGGCCGTCTTGCGAGCATCCAGTTACAATGCAGCTGGCAAATGTTATTATCCCTAGACAGACACAGGCAATCAAGACAATCAGCAACAGAATGGGAAGCAGCAGTGAGCAATCAGGTACCTAGGGGACGCTATTTCAATATCAAAGCCGGAGCCGATGGCTGTCCCTCACCGAGACGCTCCGGGCTATAATGAATCTGCCATGACACTGACGACTCCCGGAAAGCATGCGGCTAAAATAACAGGCTGTAAATGGTGACCTACAGAAGTGGCCAAACTTCATCAAAAGCATCAGTCGCCCTTCTCACATCATCGGCTCTCACTGCTGGAATAAGTCGCCTTGTTTCACCTCTATGCTTCCGGCTGACATGAAGACCAAGCATGGGGGCCGAGCAGAAGCACCTCCGTGCGCTCAGCCGGGGGGGCTCCACCCGCCTTGGCCTCTCTGCTGGTCTACTGCCCGAGAAATCACTCAGGCTCCTGCCCCAACAGAGGCCTGCGAGACGCATTAACCAAAGAAAAAAGCCCGGAGTGGCAATCCGGGGATGAAATGTTGAATAGCGAGCGAGTGTGATGAAGCCAGCACCGGTCCGGGAGACCAGCCCCAGGTTCACGAGGCTACATGGGACTGTTCTCTAACGGGTCCTCTCCTACAAGCACGGCCATCTCTGCAATAACTCCAAAGTACTCGATCCTAGCCAACCTCCAGAGGGCCCGTCCTCTCGTACTATATTAACGAGTGGCTTTATCTGCCGTGTGTGGCTGATTTAACGTTCCAGCACAGTTGATAAAACGGCCCGTACCAGGATGTACGCCCACACACAGGCCAGGCTCTCCTCGGGTTCCAAGGCGAGAAGCTTGGATATGGCAAGGCCAGCCAATGCAGTCCCATCCGCTCTCAATAACAGCATCTCGCCAGTGGTGATAACCATCTAAATGGGGGGGGGGGGGGGTTACAAATGCTAGCAGAGAACATCATTATGTCTCTGCAGATTTATAGGTTTCTAAAGCTCTACTTAGCAGGGTTGATTAAAACATAACGCGGATTATCATTCTGTGGAGTTTGGCATTTCTCTCTGTAGATCTTGTGACTTAATGAGACCAGAGGGAATGAATCATTTGTGCAGCGATACACTGAAGCCAACCAGTCTTCCAGCCACATGGTGGCAGGACTGGATGTGAATGTGATCACAGAGGATGACTGATGGCTGACAGGCGGCTTTCCCCAAGGGCTCCCCCTCACAGTGGGGAGACCAAGCACCAGAAATATATTATATGAGCTGTCATGCAGAGCAGAACTGCCAGGCAGGGCAGTGCATGCGTTTCTGGGATGGCTGGCAGCAAGTTATTTAAAGTGGATGTTTGAGCATCGGAAGTACGCAGAACTCTCTGCTCGGGCCGAGCAGCCAGGCAGTCACCCCCCCCCAAGACAAGAGAAAACAATATGCACCCTCAGAGACTCCCAAATGCCCCACTAACACAGATAAGCTGGCATCGGTTAATGAGCTACTCCACCCGTACAGGGATACTCATGCATATTTGATGCTGCCATACTTAATCGCTGACATTTATGACTCAATCGATATGAATTACTTTGCCAGGAGGGAAAGTGTCAAGGTGACATGAATTTCGATTGACGCTGCATACCGTCTATAAAAGTCCATGACGCGAGGCGTGTGGAGGGACCACACACACAAGGAAAGCCGAACCAATACAATCAATACAAACTCCCCTGTGCTATTATGTAACAGCTATTAGGATTGGTTTATTAAGCCAAGGTCAGCCAATCCTAAACTTCACGGGGAACCCAGATTCTATTCAGAAAGAGCCCGTCACATCATGTGGTTCGGTCCAGAGTTCCCCATGAGCAGATGGGCCTTCCTGCCCGGCGCACATCTGGATCCGGAGCTATTCCGACCAGCCCCAGCTGTCTAAAAGCTAGGAATCGCTAGCAAACGGAAAAAAAACACAGCAGAAGAGCCCAGTCTAATTCAAAGCCACTGGAGGCCGCACTATCGGTCTTTCTCATAAGTAAATTAGAACAGCAAAAACACCAGGCTTCTGCATGTCCTTTTCGGGATCAGCATATTTGAGACATTACATTGGGTACACTATATTCAAATGGATGAAAACAACCTCTAACATTCCTTCACTAAAACAATGAATACAAAAACTAAATAAAACACAAAGCAGCTGTTTAAGAGAGTAACAGAATCCAGTCTGTTCCGCTTTCCTGGTCTAAGAGACACTGAAATCTGTTCATCTCCTAAAATTATGCCCAGTATTATTCACGCCACGAACACCTGGAGGCTGCGAGTGCATGTGCTTCATGACTGAGGAAGTTTTAGTGAAGCCCCGCTTGGACTAAAAGGCGGGCCCAGGAACGCCTCGGACTGAAAGGCGGGCCCAGGAACGCCTCGGACTGAAAGCCGACACGGATGCAAATGCAGTCGTCACAGCAGCAGAGGGATCACAGTCGGCGAGTTTTAGAATCTCTGTAGTCTGACATGCGAGAGAGACGTGAATCTGGGGAAATAAGACGGCGACAGAGCTCACTTGGCCGGCCTCCGGCTTACAGGCATTTCCCATGAGTGCAGCCTTCTGGTGAGGCTGCAATCCACCACTCAGTGGGCACCTGTCCCACAAATACCACATCTAAGCTGCACTGACCCCCTCGCAATATGGGGGCAAGTCCTGTGCAATGCAGTTGTGGATATTACAGTCAAGACAATTCCATCAAGGAGCTCTGGGGAGGGTTCCTACTTGCTAAACATCGCCTCTACTCCAGGGAAGCTCTGGGTTTCTCACTAGGGGTTCAAGGACAACTGCTCTGCTGAGAGGCTTAGCAGACACAGCTGACGCTGGATTCCTGACCAAAGAACATGGAGACAGCTGGCACAGCAATACTGTTCATTCCAGCTCCTAATAACTCAATCGAAAGCAGACCTGTTTTGCTTTGTTTCTTTAATGGATAACAATATTGTCCAAGCCTGATCTGTGAACAGAACAGAGTCAAGCGTTTGATGGATTGACCAGTGTAGAGATGGTCAACTCACAGAGACATCAGAAGCTGGGAAAGACATCGAAGAACTTCATTGTCAGTACAATAAAAGTCAGACATTTATAGAACATTTGCATGTAACTGGAGGACATAAAACATGCAAAGTAACATTAAGCAGCAACAACAGTCTAACCAAATGTGAAGTTCAGCGTCAGCAAAACACTCACTCACTTAGTAACGGTCAAATCCCCCTTCTCATAAAAACGTTAAAAACAACGCAGAGCTTCTACCAAGCGCAGGGAACTGAGGCGTTAATCCCCCCAGAAAGGCCAACCAGAGCAGCCATTACAAAGTGCGAGAGGCACACCGGGAGGCCTGTCAGCCATGGCAGCCTGTGACGGCGCCCTTCCCACCGCGGCCTGTGGAGATACCCAGCAGCAGGAAGGTCTCGGCCATCCCTGGAGGGAGCCATTTTTAAAGTGAAGATTGTGCAACATAAAATGCTCCACAATGCCAAGTTCACACTAGATGATTTTAGACCAGATTTTCCTCTCGCCAACAATTTTTGGAGATCACCAAGACCCCAAGACTGGAGGCAAATCAGAGTCCCATCAGAACACACACACACTATATATAAATTTTACATGCTGGGTCTCGGTTTCCAAAAAGTTGTATATAGGCCTATATGAGGGCCAATTTGCATTGCGTTTGCAAATGTTGAACATATGTGTTGCCATTTGATTACAGTGTTTTAACAGTCTGTAGCGTGTTGACACTAGAATTGTGATTTCTCAGTGTCATTCACACATATGATTTCATGACAAAACGCAGTTTTCAAACCAGAAGAACTCGTTAGCAATCCCGCCTGGTGAAAGTTCTTGCAGTGTGTGAGCCCCTGTCGCTGATCAGTCACGTAGTGGGCAAACCACAAAGACTTCAACATTCCCAATTACAAGATGAAAAGTTGTGTGGTGTGAGCGGTATAGCGATCTGACGACTTGGAAAGCTGTGTAGTGTGAACTTAGCCCTGGGTAACCTATTCAAACTCACAATACTTACTGCACTTCACCATATTCACCGAATCGTGTTAGACATTCATTTCATATTGAAATTGTGGCGTGCATGCTGTATGTTGTTTATTTTTGTCTATGCGTCTAGTTTAGTGCCGTGTGGTCTGTAATCACCAGCAATGTCCTCCGGGCCAATAAAAGTTTGAATAGGGGTGGTTTAGCGCCCAGCGTAGGAAGCAGCCTGACCTGAAACGGAAAACAAACTGCACCACAACCGCAAAAAAAAAAGATTGTTAGTGATTCGCTGATTATGTGCCCGCTCGAGGAGTCTGGCATCCAATCAGTGAAATGCCTTTTAAAATCGGGACGCAGGGTACAGGAGTTGATATGATTTTGGGAAGAGACAGATCTATATCAACCAGATTAATCTCCATAACGAGCTGTGGCCTGTGCTTATCTGTACTGGGACCGGCTGACAGAATAAAGACCGTGTAGTGGCTTTCTTCATAAACCACTCAGACACCAACATTCATGCAACCGAAAGGGCACGATGAGTGCAGCACCTCAAGAACGAGACTCACAAATGAAGCCGTGCTGGACGGGCTTGGTACATAACAGACAGCCTCAGGGTAGAAGATGAGACTTCATACGTCGCTAGCTGTGTGGTAGCTGTTCGTACTATAGGTGAATTTAGCGACTACATAACGAGAATACAAGTGGACTACCAAGGGATGGTAGAAAATATATATCATAAATAAATTAAAATTAGTTACACTTGTACATATTCCAAAATCTAGTCACGTATAATTTCATCTGGAACTGTCAACGTGTTAAACAATTACAAATACGAAACATTTATAGACGTGGACGTACTTGTAATTTAATATTGCGTACTTTCAGCCTTTCTGTTCTTTCTAAATAAGAAGAAATATGGATTGATCTTGGACACCAGGTCCAACTCAGGAGACGACAGGGATAAAAATGACATAATTCAGGTCTGGATAAAAGAAAGAGAGAAACAAACGCACTAATAGCTATTGGCTAGGGATAATTCGGATCGCAATCGGCCAATGAGGTGCTCCTGTGAGGCGGGAAGCCCTGCCGGGCCCCGATTGGCCGCTTTCCTTCAGGTAGTCTTAACGTCAGCCATGTGGGGTTGCTGCTAGGAGACCTGACAGCTCACACTCCCCCCAGGCGCTTATTCCCGCGGCCAGATTCACTTTTTATAGCACCCCATAGGCGCAGGTGGGAGAGCGATCGGTGCGATAAATCGACGCGCCATATCCAATGGGAGACGAATCTCCTGGCACGAGAGTCTGACTGAGGCATTATGTCAGACCGAGTTACCCGCCACTGTCGTTACCGTCTAGAGCCTCTAGGGTTTATATGGTAGGACGTTTATATCTAGAGTGCTTCAAAGCTAAAGGTGACGTTCGGAGTTTGGATCATCTTTTCTGCACATGTGCACATCAGGCAAGCATGATTTGTATTGCCAAGTATGCAAAGGCCGGGGGGGGTTCATAACCAAGTGGATCAGATCAAAATTTAGAGCTTCAGCATAAACTTCCTGGGTCGCACACAATGTGGGATTAAACATTAGTGGCAAATGAGAGTTTTTGTTGGATGGAATGTGTATACAAAGGAGCGTCAGTGCGCTGGAGAGCTAGAAGCTCATGCTGACTCACTTCCAAGACTAAGCACAAAGCAAGTCTGGGGTGAATGAGGGGGGGGGGGGGTTAAAATCTAAACATTTTTTAAGAAGTGACTCAGCAACTTTCCGCAGCCCATCACGCCAGTCTGTTAACGTCACCCCCCGCGACGGCACCGTTGCCATGAGCCCGTTTCTTCAAAAGATGTCGGTTTGGGTATGACGAGCCGTCGCTGGACCGCAGGAGGAGGAGGCAGCCTGAAGCAGCTGCAGGCCTTCCGAAGGGAAGCCGTCCATATAAAGCGCTCAGCCTGACCACAGTCTAGCGCGCCAATGATCCACAGAGCCACCAATCTCTCAAAGCCATTAGACGCAGCCGGGCCGCAGCTTTGGGTTTAGAGTGAAGGAGACTATTTATATATAAAAATAAGAAATTGCTCAATAAAGGGTTGGCTGGTCCTGCCTAAAGCCATTCATCTTTAATGTGCGCATTTTTATCTGTACTTAAAGTACTCAGACTGTGCCGAATGACTGCCTTAGAGCCCGAAAAGAAAGCGTAATATAAGGTATTGATTTTGATCCCAAATTTCATGCCAAACGTCTGCTGCTTGTCCGTTTCACCTTTGTGTGATTTTTGGAATTGCTACTCCTTTCCTGCTGCATGGGAAACAAACCCTCAAAATGCAGGAAGATAATATTTCCAGGGTGCGCACAGAGATCGGGCAGGTCCAGGATCTTTTATGCTTTGTGTAAAACTTTGCAGAGAGATTTTATGGTGAAAGAACGGTCCCCTAAACATTGAACAGTTATGGTCCGGATAAATACGCCTGACACTAAAATGCCGAATGTGACACCATATCCAGCAGATGTCTGCAGCTTTTGCACCGTCCCTACTGCAAGGCTGCCGGTGAGATTCCCGAAACACGGGGCAGCTGTTTGCACATTCCCGGCAGCTGTGCTTCAAGGACTAACCGCTGAAAGTCCGCAAACCACCGGGGAACCGCACCTTCGGCGTAAAAAACCTGCAAGCTCATGGCATTTTCAATCTACAGAATTCTCACTACCAAATAGGTTCTTGTTCCGCTAACAAAACAGGAAGCAAGGCGAGAAAACATGCCTGAGGCAGATGCTTTGCTAATATACTCAGCCAGTAGCTACAGCCGTGTGACTAAGACCACCCAGATCTGTCTACTTGGTCTATCCTGCAAGCCAGAGGTAACAATCTGATATACTTCCACTAATGACTATTTTAACGTGGATTCGAAGCCATTTGACAGGCATTACAGGGAGTTCCTAAGTTTAAATTGCTTCCGTTGGGGTTGACGGAGCTTGACAAAACCGTGGCCCATCAACCCAAAGCTCCACAAAGGAGCCACTTCTCAAAGCCGACCAGCAAACAGAGCCCTGCCAGTTATGGCTGATCTAGCCGGGCCATCAGTTGATGTAAGGTGTCGCCAAGTCTCCGCACCCCTTTTCATACGGCATTGCGACAAAGGCCGCATTTACACTCCGCCGAAACGGGACTAAGACGGAGACACCATTTCCCGCGACAGAGCCGGCACTGTGTGGGATGCGGATTAGGGGGGGGGGGGGGGGGGGCGGGAGGGGGCCCGGGAAGAAAAAAAAAACGGGGGTGGAGCG
>JAODKM010000040.1:16932396-16949681 GCA_026780845.1 Petrocephalus sullivani | reverse complement strand
ATACCCGCCCCCCCACCTGTGCACTCACGGACGGTATAAAATGCCTGAGCTCCACCCAGCTGACTGCAATGTGAGATCTGCATGTGCATGACATGCAATGCTGCCATTAATATCGTGCATTGCCCAACCCTATCCGGGAGGTTACAGGCACAGCTACGGTCAAATGGGGGGGGGGGGGGAAATATCTGTGTTAGGACAATCCACACCTTATTGGCTCGTCATAATACGCATCATTATGGAAATATACAAAATATTTAGTGATAATTATACTGGTGAAGACCAAACTCAGCATAAACTCTAACGGCTGTTTGAATCATGCTGTAAGAATGACTAGGAATATTTGGCTACCATTACGGTTACAATAAAAATACTCAAAAAGATTTTTGTACAGCTTCAAGCAGCACAGACGAGTTTGGATAAAGACGGAGATCCTGCTGACAACAACAGACAGCGCGGCACGTTCAGGTATCGGTGGCATTTTCCTGACCCTACAGTGCTCAAATATCTGACAAAAAACCTTTGAGATACAGGAGAACGTGCAACCAAACAAGGCTTCTCATGATCACACACATTCAGAAACCAACTCTTTGTAAGTAAACATAACAGAAAGTAGAAAGTAGCGCTTCTCTCTGGTCTCCAGTCACCAAAACCTACACTTTTAAAGGACTGTGTGTATTGTGTGAGTGACTGAACTTGAGGTGAATGCCTTGATATTGTTTTTCTTTTTTACCTGTATTGTTACTGCACCTGGTCACCTCTTAAACACTGAAACAGTATATCAGACCAGGAAGGGAAATGGATAAGATTCCCTTTGTGAGGTAATCAGAGTCACACAGGCACTTTTCAGTGACAGAGACAAACATTCAGAGGAAAATGACCAGCTCCCCCAATTTTAGCGTTTAGGTGATCACAGGAAGATTGAGTCAGACCAAACCAATATCACATCTGTGTCTGTGTGGGTGTCTTTATCTGGCTGCAGCCCATGGGGGGGGGGGGGGGGGGGGGGGGGGGGGGGGATCAGGGGGGGGGGGCTTGAGCGGGTTCACGGGAGGGTGGGGGGTGGTGGGGGGGGGTGGGGCGGGGGGGGGGGGGGGGGGGGGGGGGGGGGGTGAGGGGTGAGGGTCAGGATCAGTGAGAGGTAGCTTGAACTGGTTTCATGAAGAGTGGGAGATTGACCTAAACACCTTCTCCTGCTGTGTTGCGGCCAATAAAATAACTGATTTTTTTTTGTATTTTAATAGTGTGAACTGCTGTACAAAGAAAGGGGGAGCAGACTGGTTAAGTACAGAAAGCCTGCGACTCAACAATTCTCTGTAATGTCAGACAAGACAGCGCCATATTCCCCGGACAGGCCTGGCATTTGGTCCGGCTATCCAAGCCTGACTTCTCCCACACTCACCAACTTGCACAATTTCGAGAGTGAGTGGATGGAGCACCTGGAAATGAAAGCGTCAAACGCGTTTATACCTGAAAGCTGGGAGTTCTTGTCATGGCACATAGGTCTGATAGGATACTTATTCATTTACCGCACATTACTCTACGACAATCAGCTGAGTCTTACCCCAACAATTAGCTGGTTACTAGTCTTCCTTTGTGTATATTTGGAGACACTTTACATTAACTGCACCCTTATAATGCCTTTATGGGTCATTCATAGAACATTCAGCACATTTTCATAATGCATTCCTATTGCAATCACCAGATCTCTGCACTGTTCACACTACACAACTGACCAGAGACAGGGGATCCCACACTACAAGATCTTCTACCCAGAGATAAAATGCAGTTTGGAGTCGTCTGCGCCATCACGAAAACACACATGTAAATGACATCAGGAAATCACTATTGTACTGGCAACGCACTACAGATTGTTAAACCATTTAACCAGAAACTTAACCATTTCCATTCAGCCTCTTAAGTTTGAAAAAGATCCATCAAACAGTTATCCATCAAGTTATCATCTTAACGGTATCAAGTGTCAAAACTGCCCATTTTTGCCATGACTATGTGGCGCTGCTTCAATATTGGGGTAACCCGTCTCACAATTTAAACAGTTTTGGTTCCACACCCATACAATGACAGAGCAAAGTCTGACAGACAGACGGTTTTTGAGTTGAGCTCTGAAACCAAAAAATCGGCAATGCTGGGGTCAAAAAACACCTCGAAGACCAGAGAATACAGCAATTAAGGGGCTGTCCATTGTAATATTTCAGAACTAATGCATAAACATAACACATATGAGGCATACAGAACAACATTTAAACACACACACACACACACACACTACACAACAGCAGCACACTGACCCCAGTCTCGTATTGGCATTTTGCATTGATGAAAGTGCACCACGTCCATTCAGGCTCAGAGACCATCAGAGCACGCAGATTGCAGCCCACAGCCCCTTCTCGAACAAACACGCGCCCTTCCTGTCTGCTTCTGGAGCGACGTGCCAGGCCAGTAGGGCCCTCAGACGTCGCGGGAGCGCACGCCGCTCTGAGGTCAGGCCTTCCGGCTCTCGCTGTTCCCGATGGAGCCCCACCGGGGAGAGGGATCAGCGACCTGCCCCGAAGAGGCGAGCCTGCCAAACGGCAGAGCGACTTCCTGGCACTCTCCACGGGCTTGCGAAGGGCAGCGGGCCGATATCCGATCACGCGTCACACGGGGACGGCCAGCTGAGCCCAGAAACGCTCGGCCCGGGGCGGCCGCACGCCCAGTCGGGAAACCACTCCACATCCCGATAAACCCCAGCTGCCACATTCTAGACGGGCCATGTTCCTACTTTACTACGTCATGTCTACACCGAAATCCGATAACGGCGGCCAGATACAGACACACAACCGATAAGGGCTGCTATATTAACACAAAGCACTAGTTATAAAGATAACATCAATACAGCCTTGGCTGTGAATGGCGAACCAGCACAACACAAGAACCTCCCAAAAATGAGTTTTTTGTGTCACACTATTAAACTATAATCCTACTACTGCTGTTATTATGAATACGATTTCTGCTAAAGCTTCTGGCTCTTCTGTCACTCTTGCTCTAACCGTATCTGTGGGGTTTCAGTGGGACTTCAGTGTTCTCCATGTTCAGGCATGCAATCCTGGGGCAATGCGGATCAAACTGGTGTGTATTTCTGTGTCTGTGTCTTGCGATGGACTAGTCTCCCTCGAGAGCATCTCCTGCATCGTGAAGCAGGGCAGGCTCAACAGAACCCTGGATTGGCTAAGCAGTCAACCAATGGGGATGTAACGATGCATCGCCAATCAGTTAAAAACGTTATAAATGGCTGACTACTCAAACCGGTTCAGAAGAAACATGAAGAGCTTTTTAAACATTTTTTTTTTGTTATTGAATGCTTTGTTGAAAATTTACGAAGCCCATCTGGGTTCGGGTGAGAAATAATTTTGCAATCCGTTCCCAGACTGCCCGAAAGTGCTTTGCAAACAAGAGTGATCAGACTGTTGAACCGCGGCTACGGATTTGTTTTAAAAAGGGCACTGCGTCTCACATTTGAATCGTCTCACATTTATATCACTTTCTAACCAATTTGCGATGCGTCGTTACATCCCTCTGAACTAATACCGTACTGACTGTACCAAATTCCGAACTAAACCAAACTAATTCCAACTGCAGTTAGGTTCTAACCAAACAACTTCAAATTTGGGTTTTAAATGCATCTTGTCCAGTGGCAATAATACACCATTCAGTAGAGGGCCACTTCAGTAACAACTGGTTATAGCTACCCTGCACATGTATAATTTAGGAAGTGCATGAGCCGTGTGGGAAACCAGCATCAGGCAGGAACGACAGAGGCACATTTAAATTAGAGCGACAACACTGGGCACCTGACGGGAGGGGGGGTGAAGCAGTGGGCCTGGTCCCTGATTAACAAAGCTCCCGCTACATGTAACTCTGGGGGGGGGAGGGGACACAGGCAGCAACATTCCTATTAGCCCCACTAATAAGGGGAGCTGTAATTTCCGCGGGAACGAGGGCCAATGAAATGAGGCGGGGACGTTTTATAGCAGGAAGTCGTTTGGGAAACAGATGTCGCTACGCAACCTGTCACCCCCGACTGGCGTGGCGAGCCGGGCCCGGCCCACGCCGCCGCTCCCCACCACCAACACGCTCTGGGGAGACTGACGGCTCCCACTAAATAGATTTAAAACTCAAAGCTCACATCACAGCTTCCTCTGCAGCTAGATCTCATTGTGAGGACGCCTGAGCTCCGACATTTGTTAAATACAATTTGTTTTTGTAAAGCTGAGTCAGGAAAATGTAAGATTCCTGTATAAAATTACCAATCCATTTTAAAATGCATGAAGGCTGATTCACTGGTTCTGCACAGAAGGGCTATGTGCTGAGCTGCCTGGAAGGTCCCGACGGTCTTGTAAGCCGGGACGCCCTGAAGGCATCCCCCAGCCTCCCGTGACACAGGCAGCACACTGTTAGCACTGATTACCGCACGCTTGCTAAACAGCAGGCCTCAGCAGAGCTAACAGGGCAGAGCAGTGACTCAGTGACAGGGCCCCGGGGCAGGGGGGGCGGCTCACAGGCATCGACGGGCACCTCACACCCCCCTCCAGCCCCCACAACCAGCCGCCCACACTCCTTCTAGAACAAACTGAAGCTGGTCCCAAAATGCGTGGGACAAACTTGAAACAGAAGTGGCCTCCTGGGGGCTGGTACCCTCTGCGGGCCTAGACATCTGTGCCGCCCCCCCCCACACGCGATACGCACTGGACGGCGCTCAGAGTCCCGCGGCCTCGCATTACAGCCAATGCGCTGCTGTCGCTCCGTTTTCCTTAATGCGGAAGCTGACGATGACAGCTTTGGCTCTCTGAGACGTCTCTCCGCTCATTCGAGGGAAAAGCCAATGGTTTTTAAATGGGTTCTCGTAATAGTCCTGCAAAACCTCAGCTAATGGTTAAAACTGACCAACAAAAACATTCCTCCGCGCACGAACATTTACTCCATATGCACGTTACATTTATATAGACTGCCGTCTGCAGCGCAATTTTTTACACTGTAAATTTACCGAAACACCCCGTGCAAGAATACTCCACTTATGGCCAGTGTCAGAGTAACTGACAGAGACGCACCCCTTGTCCAAAACAATGTGCAGGAATCAGCCAATCAAACCACAGGACTGAGGGCCCAGCAATCAGAAACGTGGGGCTTGGGGCAGGACGGGGTGGGAAGGCTAGTTTGGATCAGGGCCAGATGGGGTGGTGTGTGGCACAGTGATGGCGCAGAGATGGCGCTCAGAAGGCGGGAGGCCCATCCTCCCCATCACGGGAGCTGTGCGCATCACGCCCCAAAAGCGGTTTATCCTCGCGCGCCTGTCCAGAACAGTCTCAGTGCTGGAACGGCCCAGTGTGGTGAGACGCTAGGCTCTCTAGGAGACAGAACAGCACGCCGCTAAATGGAACTGGGATCTTTTCCCAGTTTAATGCCACATTCCCAAAGCTTTCGATGGATTCGGCCTGCCCCAGTATAACATGGGAATGTTCTTACATCAGAGTTTTGTTTTACTTTTATGCTGTGGTTCTGCTTCTGTTGAACTAGATAACTACCATCGTTGACTCATGACAATAGCTCGAGTTCAGCTAATTTAATGGTTTTTTTGTTAAATGTCACCCAGCTAAATTGTTTTCAGTTGTTAAATGTGTTTCTCCAATTCCTCATAAATACTTTTCAAACCGTCTTTAGCAGGCCGAACTGTGCTGCACCACGACCGAGGGGCCAATTGTAAACATTTATACCTATATTTATGTCTTTCTCCCACCTGTAAAAGCCGCATGGCAGACACCAGACTGAAAAGGAATGCGCTATAAAAGCCGGATCCCGCACATTGCAGACACGTGCTCCGGCTCAGGAAGACTCCCGCGTGCCCGCTAGCCTCGGTGAGGCCCATTCCCCCCCACCCTCAGCTCAGTTAAAGGTGCAGTCTGTACCCCATTTCAAACTGCTTATCTCCACTGGGATCTCGACAGTGATGTAAGCCGTTCCTGAGGGCTCCCAACGGAGGAGCTACAAAAAGCATCGTCACAAGATAACGACCTAATGCCAACGTAGTCCAAAAAGAGTAAGGACAGTGTAGTAAGTATTCATCAGCTTGAGGAGCGGATGTAATATAATGACAACTCTGATTGAGAGAGCAAACGCCAGCCGATTCCTGCTATGCACAAATAAGAGGTATCGGGCACGGATATATAGCACAATGAGATAAGTGTGCCTGATTCCCCCACAATCAAATATCTACATTACATCTAACATAGCATAAGGATTCCACAGACATGGGAAAAGGTACCAGGGCGACTTCACACGAAGGACCCTAAAAAACACTCAGGCAGTTGGGTGGGGCAGCCCGACCATCCAGGTCTGAATGGCAAGGACCCGCAAAGCCCAGCCAGGCCCTCACACGGGACGGCAGAGGATCAAACCACGAGAAGCAGACCGCATGGCGCCGGGACATCAGTCAGTAATCCCGGCCAGTTCATGCCATCCGCAGTCCAGTGGGGAGGCGATCCCCAACACTGACACACATGGAAACACGTGGCCGAGAAGCAGAGTCCGAACAGCAGCGACTAGCCAGTGATCAGCTAAAAAGCAGACCCCTCCACTGGCCCCCGCTCCTAGACATATGGTATTTTTAAGACTGTTTTTGTTTGGTGAAGAAGAAAAATTTTCATATTAGGTTCTCCACTGATGTGTTCCTATGCGACTATGAATCGCGCCACGTTTAATCCCACATACTAGCCGGTTTGGGAAGTTTAACCGGCGATTAATTGAGGGCACACGCCGTTCCAAAACCAGAAGTTGTCAAGAACGGTGTTTTCCGGTAGGTCGGTTTCTGTTTCGTTCCTTGGCGGGGGGCCGTTATCCGAGGCAACCAACTCGCACAGAGTCGTGAATGGCCGGCAAGTAAAACAATCCAAGATATAAACCCTACAATGGACACGGCTGGAAGCTGAAGTAGCGCCCCCTGCTGGTACGCTCGGCCAATGACCAACACGCACATAAAAGCTCGTAGATTCGATTTTCTTTCCCCATCAGTGCAGAGTAACTGCTGCTGTTACGGCCGTTGGCCATACATGAGTACAGCGATAGGCAAAACAGCTCCCCCCCCCCAAAAAAAGAAAAAAAACTTTCAAAGAACTGCAGGAACATCGCAGACTCCTAATGAAAGGCATTCCCAGTCACATGCTAGTGACCTAAAGTGAAAACATCAAGGTCTCTTTCTGTAATCGTAAAAAAAAAAAAAAAAACTTAACAGGATAAAAATGCAGGCAAACACTTCAGAGACATTTGTGTTAAATGGAAGCGTTGTTCAGACGCCATGGCAAGAGGCAAAGCTGGGGGCCGTCACTCGGCTCTACATCCATCTTAATAGGCGCAATGAGATTAAATGAAAGTTGCTAATACTGCACACTGAATAAAATCGATGAGGGGCTTTGTGACGCCGCGCCAAAGACTCTAAATACGCCACAAAATAAGAACATTATTCAACACCACCGAACACCGAGCACTTTTCTTACCGTCTTCTCTTCCGCACCAAAAAAGTCGCACGGTGATGACAAAAGCATACTTGGCCCTGGAGCCTTAAGCGCGATGTTGGCACAGACCAGGGGCGATTCGGGAGGGGGGGATAATCGTGTTCAGGTTCAGTACAAGGCAACCGGGCCAAGTGTGAGTGTGCCCAAAACGTTCAGGAACTACCTCAGAGGAATTACAAATCGGGCCGAGTTCCTGCAGTGGGAATGAGACAGGAGTTCCAGGATCCCAACAGAGGTTCCTACGCTGGGGAAGCACCTTATATGGAGAGACGTATGAAATGGCACAATGCTGGACAGGGCAGCACACAGCTCTTAGAAGCAGGCCACCCTTTACAGAGACCACCAGACTGTTTGCATTACAGGGTGATACAGTAGTGAATACTGAGAGGCACTGACACGCACGCAAAGATAAGCAGAACAGTGCCAGACCTTCATATTTCCAGAGGAAGGCCACACTATAGACAAAGAAAATATTCACCAAGTGTTAAATGCCTGAAAATGGAGTTAGCATATAAAGTAGTAAGCATTCCCGGAATAAAGCTATACTCTAACAAAATCATTGTCAATACCTATGCTGCAAGGTTATAAAAATCTGACCATAGTATTATATGGCAATTCAAAAGGTATGTTGAGGATATTCACACCAAACTCTATTCATCAAACATACAAACTATTAAAACATCTCACAATCAACCAATCAGAAAAGTGAGCAGCACAGACAGGCAGAGAGTGTTTGTCAGGATTGACAGGGTGGCACGACACCAGTCCCCAATCTGTGTGACAAATGAACCGAAAGAGCTCCAGTGGGTCTCGGCTTAAAGTCACTGGCACTCGGGTGGGATGAGAGACAGCAAAGGGGCGTTGGCACTCGTTTGGGCGGGTTTGACGCTCAAGCCGTGTGCAGCGGTCAGCAAGGACGCACCGCGGGGAACCAGGAACCTCTTATTCCAGTGGGGTGCTGCCCTCAATCAGAATGGTCACTGGATGTAGGCATGCACTTATATAAAACAGTAAGGTACAGTAAGGATTCATGCAGGGAAGCACCTAAATTTCCTTTGGGGTGGCTGGATAAAGTATCTATCCAAGCGCATGTATACCCTATACGTAATCTGTATGTCCGTCACCTTAATCATTTACATTTCACAGCTGTAGGAACAGGCGGGCTTATCTCTGTGTCAGACATGAATTTGTTCTTTGCGTTTTGCCCTGGAACAAAATAATTATAGGTCGCAGGGAAAGGCAAGAAGGTAATCAGCAAAGAAGAGATTCTCCGACAACTCTGTCGATACTGAGAATTCCTTAGTTCACAACAGCACATAAATTGCTTTAAACAGCAGTAAATTTAATGAAAGTTAACCTGCAGAATTAGGGCAGCGGCTCCCATGTCAAACGCACTACAGGACGCCCGCGCGGACACAACAATGCACTGAACGCCGCTTAAAGGTATAGAAGATAAAAAAGCCACACATGCTGGCCTTATTGCAGGTCGTCACTAAAGCCAATGCTTAATATTTGACTGTAAGAAAAAGTTCCTGGATTTATGTTTCTCCAAAGTAAGAAATACCGGAGACCATCCAACTTCCTACTAAATATATCTTATAGCCTAAGCGAACATATGGAGTAAAAATGCTGTAAAAATCCCTTCAACTGCACATAAAGTTTATGCCCGAGCTGAAGTACTATCATATAGTTTTAACTGCATATCCACACAGATGTCACAGGGATAGTTTAAAACAAAAGGAGTGTATCTGACCGAGTGTTTTAAACCAGAACACCGTTAGCGGCCTTGTGTGTAAATATAGTTTGCTTGTTTGAATAGCGGCTCGGGACAGAAGTGCGCGATCGTTTGGGTGTGTTATCAGCTCACAATCAAAACAGTTCCTACAAATTTAAATAAACAGAACTCTCTATTTATGAAAGAACAAGTAATTGCTCGGCTCTGCGATGAGGCAGAATAGAGTCAGATTTATAAAAGCTTAACAAAAGAAGTAAAAAGCAATGAGGAAAAACAAAGGTACCGTTTGATGTGAGCAAGATTATTTATCAGTAGGACAGATCTACAAAAAAGGAACACATAAAAGTAATGCAAAGGAAATTTAAGGATACACACTTCAAATTACACCATAATGTTTCACATGCATTCAAAACAAGAAATTTCCTGAATGGTGCAATACAGAAATTTAGTTCAGTTCTGTTGAAACCTTGGCAAAAGTAAATCAAAGAAACGCATCCAGGCCTTGGTGTTTGCCACTTTAAAGAGAGCAATTCCCTTTGTGACCATTGTTGGTGTTTCCCCAAGACCGGTCACAATTACCATGATAAAGACGTTTCCACACTGTCGTAAAGAGTGCGAGAGGCTGCAAGGATCCGCAAAGTGCCCCCGTCCTTGGTCGTTTTACATTTCTAACCCCCATGCAAACGGTCTGCAATTTCCTGCGGGGGGGGGAAGGACCCACCGGCTCAGGTGAGACGCCCCATTCTCCAGCCGACCCATTCCAAGCCCCACAAACGTAACCTGCCCTGCCTATGCTGGGTGCCCCCACCTTAGAAAGTACTCATCACTATAATAGCCTGCACCCACCAGAAAAGGGGCCATTATTATTATTATTATTATGAGTGAATTTCCCACTTCCAGGTAGGATGAAGTTGATGAGGTAACTAAACCAACATACAGACAGGGCATCTTTAGCATTGTAGCTGAAAGTCAAAGACATCATTAAAAAAAAAAAGAATAAATACTGCTTAAACACCATTTCTATCCGGTTTAGAATCAGCATATTTAAAATGATCTCACACATTCAATCAAATCATGCACATCTATTATCCTTGCAGGTTCTAGGTCGCACGTCCTTGGTGAGTATACATCTAGAGAATAAGTGCAAACATCTAGAGGATAAGTGCAAAGCGAAGGTGGCGTTACCAAGGCGCCCAGGTGTATAAGGCGTAATTTACTGCACATGAGAGGCCCGTTAACAGCCGCTACCCGCGTCCAGGCGCCACTTACAGTCCTGCTATGCTGCTGTGCTTCACGGCACCAGCTCGACCGTCACTTGTATTAGGGGGAAACGGGGGCAAAGAGGTACTTTAGAGATACTAACTATTAAGGATAGTCAGCTGAGCTGAGCGATCCACGCCTCGGATAGTATTAAATGTTACTTTTGGTTAGCAGTAAGTTACCAGGTGAACAATAACTAGGGTGAGCATTGTTAAAACGGGATACTTTGCTTTCTGGGGGGGGGGAGGGGATGACAGAATGATCCCAATGCCTAGAATCCCATCTTGATATCATGGCGAGCACAGTAATGCCCCCCGAACACTCTACAGAGGGGGAAACAAAGTATCACATAGTAACCGCTAAGGGCCCCGATCTGCCGGGTGTCCCGCCGGAGCGGCGCGCAGCCCCGAGCGCATAAAGGGGCATTATGCCTCCTACCTTGGGCGAGCAGCGCGCCGATGGCCAAGATCCGCGCCGCCGATCCCCGTCCGGGCGCCTCCATGCTCTCCCTCTCTCTCTCTCTCCTGTTATTTAACCGAGCGCCAAAGTGCAGAAAGCGGCCGGGGAGAATCGGTGAGAAGCCCCGCGAGATTCCGGCCCGCTCCTTCGGATCCAACTAAGGGAGATGGGACAAGTCCGTCAGAGAGAAGGCGCCGGTTCGATGGCGATCCCGGGACGGGCTGGATAGCGAGGCGCCGCCTTATTGCAAAAGTGCATTATACTCTACTCCAGCTCCATTTTCCATTTTATAGCTGGCTCTGATTGAAATCTTACTTTTCATTCCTCTTTCATCCGAGACGCATCTCCCCCCAACAAGAGACGCCCGACTAGTCAGAGCCAGGCGCCCCCACAGCACTTTCTCACACACACACCCGTAACTCTCCTCCTTTTCATTCACTCATTCATGCACTAGCGACGCTTCCGGTTACCAGGCATGAAGAATGAATGAAAGGAGGGTTAGTGCTGCCACCTTGTGGCTATCAGAACAACGCAAGCAAGCTTCTCTATCGGGGGTGGGCGCTCTTATCCGCGACGGGCCGGTGTGGGTGCAGCTTTAAGGGATAACCTTTAGGTTCCAACCCAGGTGTGAGGACTCGTTGGCCAATCGACCCTTTAATTAGTAACCGAATTAGGGAGTTGCACCCTTTCTGCCCACCCCTGTTCTATAGTATTGTTTTGGAACACAAAAATGTTATGATCCCAAAGACAAATAACAGCGAATTTGCTGGGGCTCATATGCTGGTCGTCGATTGAAAATATATTTGAAAAGTTCATCCATCCATCCATCCATCTGCTTTGAGCAGATAGTCAAAGACTTCATATGTTTATCTCTGCCCAATTCTTTAGACCCTCTTCAGTTTACCTGCCTGCCTGACAGTTCCACCTATGATGCAATCTGCACTCCATCCTTTCCCACCTGGACATTGGGAGAGTGTTCTATGCGAGGCTGCTGTTAATGGACTGTATTTCCACCATCAACACCATAACTCCCCCGGGCTGGTCACCAAGCTGAAAGACCTGGGACTGAGCCCCTCTCTCTGCCTGAATTATGAATGTCCTGACTGGCAGACCGACAGTGGTGAGAGCTGCTGCATCTCCAACACCTTTGTGTCCTGAGCCCTCTGATTTACTCCCTGTACTTTCAGCCATGCACAGCTCCAACACCATCGCGAAGTTTTCGGACGGCACGGTGCTGGTAGGTCTGATGTCCAACGCGGATGGGATGGCATACTTCTGCGAGGTGGGGAAGCCATCTCTGTGGTGCCAGGCTAACAACTTGGACCTGGACATCTCCAAGGCCAAGGAGATGGTACTGGATCTCAGGAAAGGGCAGCAGAGCAAATACAGGTACTTTGGAGTACACATCTCTGAGGACCTGACATGGACAAGCCACACGTCTAACCTGGTGTAGAGAGATGGGCAGAAGCTGCTTCCTCTGCACTACAAAAGACCTACTACAGTGCTGCTGTGGGATCTGTGCTTTCCAGGGGCATCATTGGTATGGAGCTGCAGCTCCAAGGGCTGCTGAGGGCGATAAGGAGCGCAGAGAGAATCACTAGGACAGAAATGCCTCGCCTGCAGAACATTTACCTCCAATGCTGTAGGTCCAAGGCATGAAATATCATGAGAGACACTCACCCCCCCCGTGCCATAATCTCTTCCAGTGGCTGCACACAGGCAGGTGCCTCAGCACCATTATGGCCAGGACTGAGGAGAAGCTTCTACGCCCAGGCCATTTGCATCATTAGCATTACCAATTATAATAAGCTATAGCTGCAATGTAAATAGTTTCTTATCATTTTTCATCTTTACTTTTATATGCTTTTTATATATTTCTATATTTTTAGTACTAATATATTTTTATTGTGTGTTTTTTTCCACTGCTGGTGTACAGCTACATTCATGCACTAAGATCTTGCATTGGGTCATGGGGGCAGCAGTCTGGGTCTGGATGCCCAAACCTCCCTCTCACCTGCCACCTGCTCCAGCTCCTCCGGGGGACACAAAGGTGTTCCAAGGCCAGCCAAGAGATATAACCTCACCAGCGTGTCCTGGGTCTGCCCCGGGGCCTCCTCCCAGTTGGACATGCCTGAAGCACCTCCCCAGGGAGGAGTCCAGGAGGCATCCTAGATAGATGCCTGAACTACCTCAATTGGTTCCTTTCGATACGGAGGAGCGGTGGCTCTAATTTGAGGTCTATCCAAATGCCAGAGCTCCTCATCGTCTCCGTATGGCTGAGACCAAACACCCTGCAGAGGAAATGTATTTTGGCCGCTTGTATCCGTGATCTCATTCTTTTGGTCACTACCCAGAGCTCATGACCAAAGGTGAAGATAGGAGCGTACGAATCAAAAGCTTTGCCTTCTGGCTCAGCTCCCTTTTCACCAGAACAGCACGGCAGCCTCCTTACTGCCGACGCTGCACCAATCCGTCTGTCAATCTCCCACTACCTCCTTCCCTCACTTGTGAACCAGACCCCGAGATACTCCTCCACCTGCGGCAGTAACTAATCCCCAACCCGAAGGAGGCAATCTACCCTCTGCCAGTCAAGAACCTTGGCGTCAGACTTGGAGGTGCTGATCCTCATCCAGGCCGCGTCACACTCCGCTGCATTCCACCCCAGTGCATGCGGTGGAGATCACAGCCCGAGAACACCAACAGCACCACATCATCTGCAAAAAGCAAAGACCTGACCCTGAGGTCACTGAACTGAACCCCCCCGCGCCTTGGCTGAACTGTTTTGGACAGAATCAAAGCTCAGGCAGTCCAACAGCCACCAGGGACAAGTCGGACTTACTACTGATGATGCAAACTCTCGCTCCATTTGTTCAGGGACCTAATGGCCCAGCACCTCATACTCCTGAAGCACCCACCCACAGGACCCCCTGAGGGGCACAGTCGTATGCCTTTTCACAGATCACATGTAGACTGGTTGGGCAAACTCCCATGAACTCTCTAGTATCCTTCTGAGGGCAAACAGTTGGTCCAGTGTTCCACAATCGGGATGGAATCTGCATCGTTCCTCTTGGATCCGAAGTTGGACCAACAGATGAGCTCTCCTCTCCAGTATCCCCCGGCATAGACCTTCCCAGGAAGAAGTGTAATTTCCCTGAAGTTACAAATTATAAACTTTATTTTAAAATATTCATAAAATCATCTCGCACCCCACAGTTTGAGAATCACTGACTGGTACAAAGTTCCTGGGAAGTTTGCAAGGAGATCCATGGAATAAGTTAAGATCTCAGACGGCTGTGTTCACAAGATGGAGGCTGCAGGCTCCATTTTCATCCTTTGTCATTGTAGTCTCAATTTTGGGGTATTGATTTTAGGTCAGGTGTAGATGTTCAGGTGTAGGTTTTCATCCATATATTAAGAATGCTTTTGTGAAGTGGTAATAAGATCCATCAAATATCAAATAGAGTAAATACAGTAATGATTGCAAATAGAGTGATCCTGCTGACAAGGTTAAACATCTTTCTCTACATCACTCTTCTCTTTGATGTCACTAAGCACCTTCGCCTCAGTTTGGGCGTGATTTGTTGATTTGAACAGGTCCAGATCTTCACCTATAAAACCTGTCTCTGAAATTATATTGTTATTGGAGAAATATTTTTTGAATTAGTATGCTGACAAGCTCGAGTGTCTGAGCTGACCTTCTGTGTGGTATGCCTATGCAGCGCTGCTTCAGTTTTGGCGTGATTTGTCTCAAACTTTGGTCCAGATCTTCACCCATATAACATATCTGCAAAGACTGAACATCTGTCAAATACTTTTTGAGTTATTTAAAGGGACACAAATGTCTGAAACAGTCATTTTTTTGGTTTTCGCTATGCGGCGATGCTTCGGTTTTGTGGCAGTCTATCTCAAAATTTGATCAATTGGAGTCAAAGTTCACATAAGAAGATAAAATACTTTTAGAGATACTATGTTCGCAAGACCAAATACCACAATACTACAGCTGCCTTTTCCTTCCCTTACTGCCATGCAGTGCTGCTGCTTCATTTTTGGGGAAAATTGTCTCAAAATGAAATCAAGTGTAGATCCACCAAAAACTGCTGTTTTTTGCTATCATTACGTGGTGCTGCTTTTTTGAGCCTCTCTGTCTCAAAATGTGCTCAGTTCCAGATCATCACCCAACTAATGTGCCTCAAAGATTTTTTTGAGTTATTGTGTTAACGGGAGAGTGTGTGCGGTGGGGGCAGACCCCTCCCAGTTACAAACACCCGAAGGGGAGCGTAATAAAATACGTCGCCTCTGCATTTCTCTGTAGCTTCCATGTGCTGCATCTTCGAGTCAAACTCTGTCAGCACCTCTAATCAGCGGGCCAGCTGTCCCCCGGGCTGCAGAAGCTTAGGAGCCACGCCAGGGATGTGTGGTCCATCCGCAAACGGAACAGCCAGCCACAGAGGTAGGCCTGGAAGTGTTTACATGCCTGTCATTGGTTGATACAGAATCGCCACGGCCCATCCTTGTTGACGACCAGGACTGCTGGAGCTGTCCACGCGTGCCGGAAGGCTCTATGACTGCTGCAGCTGCCCTCTCTCTGATCCTCTGCTCCGGTGCTTGTCGCTTTGCCAGCAGGAGTCTATGCGAACACAGACGGATAGGCGGGGCATCCCCAGACAGTGGCGGGGCATCCCCAGACAGATGGATGGGACATCCCCAGACGGATGGATGGGACATCCCCAGACGGATAGGCGGGGCATCCCCAGATGGAGGCGGGGCATCCCCAAACGGATAGACGGGGCATCCCCAGACAGAGGCGGGGCATCCCCAGACGGATGGACGGGGCATCCCCAGACGGATAGGCAGGGCATCCCCAGACGGAGGCGGGCCATTCCCAGACGGATAGGCGGGGCATCCCCAGAGGGATGGACGGGGCATCCCCAAACGGATAGGCGGGGCATCCCCAGACGGATGGGCGGGGCATCCGCAGACGGATGGGAGGGGCATCCCCAGATGGCTGGGCGGGGCATCCCCATGCCAATGTGGTAGTGTACCAGGGAAGTGGATTCATCCCGGCACCTCAAAGGCAACGATGTACTTGAACGAGTCCGACAGAGCTTTCAGCTTGTCCTGCTGCTCCAGCGTCAGGTCCTGGCCACTACGCTGCCACACCTCCTGCACAGCTTGCACCGTCTGGCAACCTTACTGTGATGCTGCTATTCGCCGTGATCCGGGCAAGGCTTGGGGCTGTGATGCCAGTGGTCTTTCCTCTGGCTGTTTGCGGGCCGCTCCCTTTCCACGACGCATAGACATTTCCATCATCTGCCGCTGGCCGCTAGTGTGACGCTGGAGGTCCAACAGGAGGGGAGGGCTGCTGGCGCATTGATAGTAGAAGATCACCCAGGATTTCCTCACCATGGTCAAAGATCTCCCTTCTAGCAACATATTAGGCTGAGACATCATGGAGCAGATGAACAAGCTGAAGGTCCTGCTCAAGATCAGCTGCCTACTTGAGGAGATGGTGTCCAGATTGACAGCTTCTGCTTGAAATGGTGGCAACGAATCTCATGCTGGCTGCCCCTTGGCCTGTGAACCACTCTCAGCCGATACTGCATGCAGTGGCCCATTAGGTACTGGGGTGACAGGGCAACAGCTCCCATACAGAATAAACTGGTTTATAGTGAATGGGAGCACATTATGGAGATGTGGTTAAAAGGTGATGTGATATTTCATATAATGTGTGATTTTATTAAGGAACAATTATTGATGTATTACTTCTTAACATCCCAAAATCATCAAAATTTGCAAAATAAGCTCTCCTAAGTTTAGGATAACAGGCTGTCGTTAGAATAATAACTTGAACTGAGTTATTGGAAGAAAAAAAAACAACTCCACAAGTTAAATTACCTTTTGCAACTAAAATCTCCAAATCTCCAAACTTTGACGGACTAACCGCCTTCACCAGGCATTGATGATCTCTGACAAGCACTTGGAATAAATAAAAGAAAAGGGTAAGTCTGACCATGTCCTCTGCACCTGTGTTTTGTAGCTCCTGCGGCATGTACAGCGCAGACTGTCCTCTGAACGCTCCAGATCATATGACAGAAGTGTTTAGTTATTGATTTGGAGGACAGGCTTTGCACTTTGGAGGAGAGCATTGGTATGGAGTTGCTATCCCCCTCCACCCTCTCCAAGCCTAAACGTAATATCTGCTTTAGGAACCTAAAAAACATCGACCCAGAACACTTGGCGGCAGATTTTCAGCAGCTTTCCACACTTTT
>JAODKM010000040.1:16869551-16886322 GCA_026780845.1 Petrocephalus sullivani | reverse complement strand
GTTCTCCCCAAGCGAGCTTGATGGGCCGAATGGCCTCCTCTCGTTTGTATATTTCTTATGTTCTTATGTTCTTATGGTACAAAATCTGTTTCTGTGATCAGAAAACACTTTTTAACTGTAATAAAGAAACACCTCAACTAGCCCCCAACCACTGACCTGTTTTATCTTCATCTATGATCCCTTAGCTAGTATCTTTGTTACTCCCATTTGCACTTGTCTTCCATGTGATTAACCCACCTTTTAGGTTTTTGCTACATTTTGTAGCTTTTGTTACTGGTCATTCACGGAAGCTGTATAGCTAGCTGACTCCTTGACAACTTCATCCATATAATGTACAATCTGACTCACTTGTACGTCACTCTAAACAAAAGCATGTGCTAAATAAATAAATGTAACGTAATGCACTTATTTATATTTTCCTTTGATCCAAGCCGTCTGGGATCCACCACGTTAGTGGTAACCCTGTGTCTGTCTCCAAGGCCACTACCGGTACTTAAAACATGGCCTTAACCCTAAAACACGCCTACTGGAAAAACTCCTGTCGGCTTCTCTGAACCCTCCCTCCGTTCTAACCTCGTAGATGGCGAAGCCGACGGTGAGCATGTCCTCCCCCATCTTCCTCAGGCGGCGTCGGTTCTTCTGGATCAGGCCCACCACGAAGCTGCAGCCGACCTCCTCGTCGTCTGGGTCGTCGTCTTCTTCCTCCAGCTTAATCACAAACTGTGGGTTTGTCCAGAAGGTGTCTGCAAAGGATAACGGTGTTGTCTTTCTCAGTACTTCTCGAACATAACGGTTCGTCCAAATAAGCAAAACAACTTGCAGGAATGCAGTAAGGGTATGGATACACAGGCAGAATCCAGGGGGCTAGCACTTTACAGGGGTCCCTGAATACATGAAAATATCAATTTTATTGGGCAGGGAGGTGGGGATGGCAGGTGTCCGGGGATGCAGAATTTCTTGTTCCAATGGGTAACCATCAATCTTCCACAAACACTGTTATGAGATTGATCATTTCAAAATGCTTTTGCTTAGTTAATGACATTATTTGTGCTGCCATGGAATCATTGAGTCTGGCTGGGTTGGTACTTGGATAATTCCTGCACCCCCCAGCAGTGGAGCCTCTCCTCCAGGTCCCGTCGAATTTGGACAGACTCCATTTCTTGGTGTCTTCCTCTGAGAGTGCGTCGGGGGTGAGGTTGCAGATCTCTACCCGGGAGAAGTGTTGCAGGAAGTCAGAGAAGGACATCCTACAAGGCACATGAGAAACAACCAAAGAAAAAGATCCCAGGAGAATGAGAGAAGCAGAGAGGCTAGGTAATCACTCATGTGTTGGCTATTCCCCTTTGAGAACATCAGGTCTTATATGATGACCCAAATTGCACTGTCAGAAAAAAGTACCAATTTGTACCTTTGACGGCACAGTTGTCACTGGGGTTGTACCTTCAAGAGTCTGTGAATTGTACCGTAGCTGTAGGTAAACTTTTAAGTTCATAAATTGTACATTTGGGTTACAATAATGTTGTTTATACCTGGACTGTACTCTTTTTTCTCTGATAGTGTGGATGACGAGAAAACACGCATAGAGAGAGGAGGACCAAGGGTTCGATTTACCAGAACTCTCCATCCTCAGATCGGCTGGTCAGCCTCGCTCTGTCTTCATTGCTGATTTGACTCCACTGATCGGAGCTGTTGGAATAAAGATGAAGTGTGAACATAAAGAACCACCAAGCCGAACAAAAGGGACCTCTCTATTCTACTGTACATAAAAACATTCATCAATGATTACATTTAATTTCCTGAAAAGTAGAAAAAATAATGAGTATATAATGTAACCTAGGAGACTCTTAATGTAATGATATTTACCACAGCAACTCAACTTAAGCACCTCACCAAAAGGTGTGCAGCTCTTGCTCTGTAAGATTCCACCCTTTCCTGCTAATTTGCCAGATATCGTCAGCGGCAACACCATCCCATTCATCTGCCAGGAAGTGTCAAACAGCAGTGCTATACCTGTCGTTCCAGTCGCCCGTCCACTCCACCTGTCCCCAGGGGTTCCTGATACGGATCAGCCTCGCGGTAGCTTCTTGGTAGCTCACCTTTACAGTGACAGCACATGGAAACCTGAGCTCCTCGTCCTCAGCAAAGCCACACCCTGGTGTGGGGCAGGTGGCTTACCTCCTCTGCACCGGTCACAGAGTACGCATGGCCCTTCACCAGCTTCTGTGTCGTGACAGCCTCCGAGTCTGCTGAGCTTGTGATCTGAGCCAAGAGAGCCCATTTCCTATTATTGTCCTCCTCGACCCTTCAATGGGGGATTTTACTGTATTTCCACTATAAGTGTTACGTCATTACTCTGTCCTCATAATGCCACTTAACTGCAACTCTACAAACAACTTAAACATAAAACGTAGTTGATTCTGTTGCACTGAGGCCCGTTTACATTAGTGTACATCACTACCCACAAGCCTCTACTTGTTCATATTAGATGGCAACACAAATCTTGACAACCAACATCTAAGGATTTTTAAGGGAATTAAATAGCTAATCTATCTCTTAGAATGAATTATGAGAATATCATTTAATTGCTGAAATATGTTCACCATACCCACACACAACACACATTGTATTTGCTATATATTAAAGGGTTTCCCAAAACGGTCCTCAGGGCCCCCCAAACAGTTCACATAGGAAGCTGAGAGGGAGCAAAAATGTGGGCTGTCTGGCAGGGAGCTGGGAGGGAGCAAAAACGTGGACTTTCTGGCAGGGAGTTGGGAGGGAGCAAAAGTGTGGACTGACTGGGGGGTCCCCAAGGACTGAGTTGGAAAATGCTGTATTAAAGAATAAAGAGAACGTAAACCGATGATGGAACAGTGGCCCACTAACAAGACCAGCACCGCATGTGTCCGCGTGGATCTGTTGACGCACATCGATGGAGCAGCCGAGGAGGGACCCCCTGCGCAGGGCTTTCTGGATGATCTTGAAGAGGTTGGAATTCGGCTTCATTAGCTCGTGCACTTCAGCGACGCCCCCAGTGAAGTCCTCGAAGCCTTCCGTCGTGCTCCCCCCTGACAGAGCCTCATAGCTGCCGTTCAGCCTACAGCAAGCAGGTGACGTTGCTCAGTATAGCTAAATGTGGCTAAGGATACCAATGTGCAAGGCTGGATGATGGTGATGTGGCTGTAATTACAGCTTTTTGCATGGCGGGAGGCTCACAATGACTGCAGGCAATGTGACTGTGTCTCTAATTACAGTTTTTGCATGGCGGGAGGCTCACATTGACTGCAAGCAATGTGACTGTGTCTCTAATTACAGCTTTTCAGGTAGATATAGTTTTTAATGCTGTTTTTAATACTGTATTGTACAGTCATGGTATTGTTTATTTAAATAACTTTAGGCTGCATGCAGCTGCAAAGCCACTCAGACAGGAAAAACTACCGGTTCATCCAAAGTGACCGTGCAAGTCGAGTAGACGGTTTAAATGCCATCAGCAGGCACTGGCCTACCCACTTGGCATAGGCCTTCTCCAGCAGGGCGCTCCAGAACTCAGATCCTTCCACTGAGTGGACGAACAGCAGCTCCCCATCTCTGGTGGGCAGCCGGTCATCGATCACCACGTCCACCCACTCGCCAAACTGCCAGAACTGTGGCAACACAAGTGGTTAATATTTTTGGAAGAAACCTCACAAATGGCATCTCGTACAGGAAAAAGCCAAGCCTTATGGCCTATAATGCCTGGGTTATTCTCCAGGTCTTGTCCCAGCAGGAGCAGATTATACTACAGGCTCACCGCCCCCCATCCCCCAACACCCTGCACGCTAATTAGCAGATTATAGCTTGTTATTCTCTCTTGTTTCTCTCTCAGCATAATTGGTCCACTTGGCTGCACACTTTCCAGTCAGTAGCCTCCAGGTTAATTTAGTTTGAGACCCCTGGATCAATAAAATCGGCAACACCTGAATGTCCATGCTGATGTCAGCCATGGGCCCCCAGATAAGTTAATCTGCCCCTGTGTGCAGGGTATGTGATTGCCAGATGGATGAATGGATGGATGGATGGATGAAAAAGCTCCATCACAGATGAAAAAAGTCATTCAAGGTGTCTTTTTATCCTTATGACAAAAGAACATTCAAAATCACAGCATATATAATTAATCACAATTATTTCCTTATTTGAAAATTCTGATAAAGGGTGTTTTTACAACTGCTGAAAAGTTTGGCTTTCAGGCTAGTGTTTCATTTACCTGGAAATGGAAGATTCCGGCATAGTTCTCCTGGAAGCTCTGGTCACGAGGAACAATGCGAGCCAGCACCTGCTCATTCAGGGTCAAAGAGGCAATAGCGGCCAGTAGCCAGCAGTCCCCTGAGAAAAGCCATATCAATGACATACTCCATTTATTAAAGGAAGCACATTGATTTAGTTCTTGATTTTAGTTCTATTCCAGTTTAATAAATTAATAAATAAATAAACATATATAAATATATATGTGTGTGTGTGTATATAGGTGTTTATATATGTTTATTTCTATATATATATATATATATATAAATAAACACATATATACACATATATACTTATATATATATACTTTACATTTTCAATGTGTGAGTGACATGAAAGTGGACACGCCAGTAGCCAATCAGCTTTTAGCTGGGGTCAGCAAACCAATCATCATTTCGCAGACACAGTTCTCCTGTGGCTACCCAGGATGAAAGCTATGTGAACTAATTAGTGATCTTAATTAATCAGCCCTCTACCTAAAGCTTTACCCAAAACAGTAGTGTTTAAACAATTCAGAGCTGATAAGCAAATTAGCTGTGATGACTAGAGTCCAGTGGGTATAACAATTCATCAAAAATGCAGAGCTTCTCTGACACTATTAGAACACTGTCAGGCTCCTTTTCAGTGCCAGTACTGCAGGACACTGTACCCATGTTGCCTAAATCCTGTGTTTACTGTAGTCCTGAGGCTCACACACTGCAGTCCTTGTGTGGGAGTTTGGTAGTCAGAAAACACTTCCTTGAGGAAAATCTGATCCAAGTGCAGCCACAAGACTGCAATTCAGAGCAACCGACTGAATCCCACACACCTTTTCCAACACTGCTTTTTTAAAAAGCAAGAAGCATTTATTATGAGGCACAGCCCATTTCACAAACTAGAGAAGGTGCATCATGTAACTGCAAGTGAGGGAATAAGGGTGCTGACAGACCGAGCTCTCCCTGGCAGATGTCTGTCCTGGTGGCACCGCTGCTGATGAACTGTGAAGAGGCACACAGCTCCTTACAAAGAAAAAAAGGCAATGAGATGTTACGCAGAATGCAAAATATTACAACTGATAAGATACAAGTATAATTTACACGGGGCAGGGTGGGCCTGGCCCACCCAATCACAAGGCTGGCCAACCCAGCCAAGAGGGGGGAGTGTATTTTTTTTATATGTAATTGCCCCCAAAAATCTTCCTGGCCCAACCTGTTACAGAGAACTGGAGCAAAGCCTGATTTACAATGAGTCTTTTTGGATTTCTTTCCACATTTATATATAAAAAGAATATATGTATAATATATGTATATAACGTGCCCTAAGGTAAGTATAAGAACTATTTTTGCCGTCAATTGGATTTGCTCTATCACAGAAAACTCAGACGACTGTTATTTTTCACTGCGCAACGAGAAAACTGTAACGTTCCTTTCTTACTTACGCAGACAACTTTCGTCTGGCGTAATACTGTGTCGTGTGTTGTAGGTTTAACTCCCAGAAATAGCGCTAAGCATGAGTAAAACGGAACATGAAAATCTGATGGTGGGGTAATTATTTTTGTATATTAATTAAGTTGCCTTCGAGTATCTGAACATATCCGAGCAAGCATAAAGCAGGGAAACTATCTATATGATGTAATTGATAAGATACCTTTTACTCTGGTGTTTTCCTATACCCTTAAGATGCTTTTCGCTAGGATACTGTGTCTAACAACAAAACCACTGCATCCTGGATCAGCATACATGTAGTTTATTTGTGTGTACATGAAATTTACACGACTAATTCAAGCCATAACTAATTGATGCTGAATGATTTTTACCTGTTCACAAGAATCCATTTGAGTAGTTCAAACGTAAGTCTGTACTGCTAAATAAATAAATAAATATTATTACTAATAATAAGAAGAAGAAGAATGTACCTTTGGGCGTTTCCAGGTGATGCCGCGCACCTTCGCGGACTTGGGTCCCAGCTCTCCGTAGCCGAGGCACGCCGGTTCCGCCGGGAAAGTGTCATCCTCGAACAGCTCTCCACTCTCCAGGCACCGCTGTCTCAGCGCCTCGAAATCTTGCTCCAGGAACCGCACCGCTTTCTCGTTGCTGCCGATGCCCTGAGCTTGGTCACGGTTATGCTGCAGCTTGGCCGCGATTCCAGAACTTTGCATTTCTGTGAGACTAGTTCACGGGCCTGGGATGCGTGTCCTTCGTTATTATAAGTAACACTATGAATGAAGCTGAGATGGACTGTGTAATGTGTATGGGCGTGTCTCACTGCCTCTGATTAATGTGCGTGAACGCGCACGCGCGTGCTCGCCATAGTGTGGCAAAAAAACTGTAACTTTTTAACTTTGTGGGGACATAAAGGTCCTCAAAAGCATAATCTCAATTTTGTGAAAATCCGCGAATTAAAAAAATGCCAAAAGTCTTGTATTTTGTTTGGTTACTTATGGCTAAGGTTTTTATGGGTTATGGCCATAGAAACGAATGGAGAGTCCACATAAAGATGTGAATACATGGACTGTGCACGTGTGTGCGTGTGTTTAATCACGAACTTTTTTCATAATTATTGTATGTTGCATATAAGTTCACATTAGCCCACAAAGTAAGTATATAGTAACCAAAAGTATGCCATGCCAATATGCCTGTTAGAATGTGCAGTAAAGTGCATTCACTGCTTCAGTGATGTCCAGGATCCTTCAGAGGTTAGCATAATACAATTAAAATGTTGCATACCAAAAGGTAAGTGGGAAGTAACTTCAGTGAGGTGCTTTTCTCTCTGTGTCCATGGCTGCTGACAGTGTTAGAGCTCAACTGTTTTCTTTGTATGTGACATAAGATCTCTTTCTTTTCCATATTGTCAGCTCTCCTCATAGTGCGGGACTTCATTTCCATTCACACAGAACCTGATTAAATTACACGACAGGAAGAACCAGTTGTGAAGTCAGATCATACTCTCACAGATGAGCTCTGATGAGCCAAGGGACACTTCCTCCTGTGACAGTGACTATTCAGAGACGTGGCTCCAAACGATAACAGTGGACTTTTATCCATACTATTGTAACATGAAGTATACAGTCAGCAGCTCATGAGCAGTGTGGCCGAGGCTCTGATAAAATACTGGTGCATATCTGAGTAATGATCAAATAATATTTTTGCTAGATTTAATAAAGGCTTTGTTCATGTTCATGGTTTGTTTTTTTTCATTACCATTAAGTAAACACACTTTATCTGTTCTAACAAAATGTAATTAACATTTAAGAACTTCATCTAGATATCATCCATTTTAATGGCAGATTTTGGCCTTGGAGATGGATGTGAAACCACAAGAGACAACATCCCAACAGCCTTCTTTCTATAGGACCGTGGAAAACAATCTAATTGCACCCTAATTATTCTTTTACCGTAGTTGAATGAGAGTTAAACCAAAAGCTTAGGTAGTTATAATGAGAAAGATGCTTAATGTGCCTTCAATGTAAAGTGTAAATATTAATATTACTGCAATTAAGGTTTCTGGAACTAGAGGAAAAACAGTGTGTGAGATTTATAGGTGCCTTCTGAAGAGGGATAATGTCAGGGTCAAGGCCCTGAAGAGCAAACTGAATAGAATCAACAGACCAATACAGTACAGCAAAGTGTCCTAAGCATATAAATATTACAACCACTTAACATCAAGGCAACATCATTTATGTAAATAGAAAACAAGATGAGACCAAGAATGGATTCTTGAGGGATACATTGAGTTCTTAATAAGGACAGATTTCCTAAATTCACAGTCTGACATCTGTACAATAGCAACCATTTACACTCAGGGAAAAAAAAATTGAAAATGCTAATTAATTTATAACTTTTTGGATTTTTTTATTGTTGTTCTGTCTCTCACTGTTCAAATAAACTTACCATTGAAATTATAGAATGATCATTTCTTTGTTAGTGGGCAAACTTACAAAATCAGCAGGGGTTCAAATAATTTTTTCCCTGACTGTACATGCAGAGACATCAAAAGCAATATTCAGCAGCACGGAACTGTGGCAATGGCCTTCGATAATGTTTTGGAAAATCAAAGGCAAAAATAATACTGTATGCACCAGGAAGGTGGCAGACACTGTGAACATCTCTAAAACCAGACTGGTAATGAGCAGGAAGGATCTTTTCCAAAAGAAAAGCGATAAATATTTTTTTCCATAAATATAACATCAAGTGAATCAGAAATATAGTGTTAATTGTACATTGTTAATGTTATAAATGACTATTGTAGCTGGAGACAGCTGATTTTAGTGAAATATTTACAGTGGTGTACAGTGGCCCACTATCAGCAACCATCAGTCCCGTGTTTCAGTCGCACATTGTGTTTACCACGTTTATCATTTTAAAGGGCAAATTTGATCATTAGAAATTCAACTTGAAATTATGTTAGCACAGCTGAAAATTGTTGTGCTGGTTAAAGAAGCAATAAAACTGGTCTTCTTTAGGTTAGTTGAGTATCTGGAGCATCAGCAGCTATGGGTTCAATTGAAGACACAAAATATCCCGAAACAAAGAACTTTCTTCCGAAACTCCTCAGTCTTTTCTTGTTCTGCAAAATGAAAGCTGTTCCATGGGAAATTCCTAAGTGACCCCAAACTTTTGACTGGCAGTGCACATTTTCATCCAGTTCATTGTTTACAGTGAGTGATGTATGTCATGCTGTACAGTAGTGTCATACTGTACTATACAGCATGAATACATACTGTACAGAACACACCTTGGCAGCTACTTCTCTATGTAAGATGTGTGAATATTTGAGATCACAGTAACATATAATATATATGACTGAATAATTGGCCAGGCCCTTGTATTCATCTCTGATTGCATTTTTCAATAATCATTTCACATTCATCATTTTAATATCTAAAGCTCTTACACTTCTCATATTCCATGTACAAATACCATGAGAGTAGGATTCAAGGAGGCACAGGGATTAATGTGAGATGGCCAGTCCTGCCCTGGTAAGCTACACGGTGAAACTGTTTTGGGGCTAGCCCATGGCAAGCTTGGTTTGAGGCTGAGAGGAAACTGTACTGTGGTGTTTGCTTACCTCTCAAGTCTGATCCATCATGCAGGCAAAAGCTTTCCTGGAACATTGTAGAGACAGTTAAAGCGATGCAGGATGCTTTTGTAAGCAAAATGGAGGAAAACTGCCAAAGGCTTTAACTGAAATAAGCTCAAAACAGAGAATGAGGTGCAATGCTGGGAAAGGCGAACTCTGCATAACGAGCTTTAAAGTTCCATTTAACTTACTGAAGTTGTCAGAGTTTATGGAGAAAACTGGATACAGAAGAAATGCTGGGACTGCATGACAATCTGGGTGTTTATGTGGCAGTGACTCCGGTCGGCTTCTTGTCTGCATACAGAATTTTCAGACTTGCCATTTATTGCCTGAAGGTAAAATCAAAACCTATTTATTATTTTAAATGTAAGAAATTAGAATGTTTCCAGCCTTACCCAACATCCCCATATAATATTATAACAAATATAATTTAACAAAAATACATTGCTGTTTGATTTAATGACCCTTAACTGTGCCAAGAAGTTTGGCAAGTAAAACATTTCACTGTTTACAACAAGGGTCAGAGCCATTCATGAGTCTCCCGGTGGGGTTTTTTCCAAATGCAATTCAAATCAGGAATAAGAACTGGAGCTGGAAAAAAACCTAGAGAAGCACAATTGGAATTTCAGGAAGCATAACTGAACTGAATCAATAAAATTCTGTGCAATTCCATGTTTTGTGAGTTTCCTTAGTATATACAGTATCTCAGGCATATATTTCCATTCCAGAATGTAATGAAATGTTCAAGGAATCTTTCAGGTAGAACAATGGCTTTTGAATTTGAAGGGATTTAGTAACAATGAATGAGCAGTGTAACTGTAGAACCTGTGCAGTTCCATAATGATTTCACTACATTATTTATACCAGTAAAGGAACAGAAATACTCTGCTACATAAAGTGCAGAACATGTGTACTGCCTTGCTCGCTTCTGTAATACATGATGCCTGAAACTTTTTTTATTCAATAACATTAAGCCTGTCTAGCAGGGATCTGGGGGGGAGCAAAAGCATGGACCGCCGGGGGTTTCCAAGGACCGGGTTGAAAAATACTGAACTAATCTACCAGTGTCATATTCTCAACACAGATACTGCTGGCCATTTTTAAAAGAAAAAGCTCATGACCCATGACTGTGTGGATTCAGGGTAATTGCTCACAATGAACAATTATAGTCCATAAAATGTTTTTCGGAATTTGATTAGGGCACAGAAATTGTGAAGTGTGAACACTTTCACATTTTCACAAACTTGCAATACATAAATGATGAAATGTATTTGTAATGTTTGTCTTTTTATGAAATATGTAATATTACGTGTAAAAAAATTAACATGACACTTACTTAGAAGTGGAATTTCTTGCAATTTAGTGAAATTTAATTGTTCCCTTCAATTGTAATTCAAATTCATTTCCAATTCTGTTTCCCTGGAAATTCCAAATTTCAATTCCACCTCCATGAAATGAATTGGAATTTACTTTGCATTCTAAACTGAATTCATCAATGACTCTGATGTTCCCCACAACACTGTTTTTGTCGACACAAACGTGTATATATAGCCAGGCTGAGCCATTTGATCAGGGCAATGAAATATACATAAAAAGCCTGTCAAGTTGTCTCATGCAACAGTCAATCCCATTGTAAGAAAATTTAGAACACAAGCAGTGTAACGGACACTTTGTGCTAACATTAACTGGGTGACACCCTAGTTTAGTTTTGAGTAGCAACAGGGTTTTGGGTGTACAAACAAAATATGTGGAAAGCATATATGTTTTAAAAATATATAATTCTTTTTACATTATAATTGTAAAAAACAATCAGATAAAGTAAAATAACACCAAAAAGTCACAAGATATCATTTAATAAAATGATAATATAAATGTTTTTGGCTAGAGTATTTTGCTTGCTCATCATTTTCAGACACAATGAGCATAAATTATTTCAACATGGTTATACAAACAAATGCAATACTAATGTGGACAATTACAGTGTTCAAAAAACTGTTTTGAGGATTGGGCTTACACAAGTGATAAGACCGTAAATGAGAAATTCCTACAAAACACTGCTGTAAAAAATGATTATTTCCATTTGAAAATAAGGTAAAAATAAAACAGAAAACATCTGAGAGAAAAGTGCAACACTTAATCCGAGCTGGGTTTTTAGTTTGACCTTAAAGTCTGCATTTGGGGCACATCTAAAATTTTTACATTGTCACTGTGACATTATTCAAGATAGATCTAACTAATACATACAAGCTATAACGAGGCACAGCAGTGCCATGGACAGCAGGCACCAGTGGCCAGTGACTGCACATGCATGAAAACGCTGGGGTGACAGTTGACAGAACAGCATCAGTGATTATAAAATGAAAGCGACAGGTGAAGTTGGCTGTGAGGGATCCTCAGAAACAAAAGGAAGCCTCCAGAGTCCTGAGGAGTCACATTATTCAACTTCAGCACAGTGTTTCATAGATCGAGGATGTTATAGATCACAGCATCCCCACCCTGAAACTGGGGGCTTTGGGTGGGATCCTTACCAGCTCAAGTCGCAGTACCCACTACGAGCTGTGACATCACCATACATACCAAAACATAAGGCAGAGTCACAATGGAAGGGTGCTGGGCCAGGCCTGACCAATAATTCTCTTTAGATTTGTGTAAATAATCAGAATCCACAATGTAGTGCTCCCAGTGCTAACAAAAGGGAGTTTGTAGCCTGCACTCATAAGGTCTAGACAATAAATGGCAAGGCAATTCAGCAAAGTGTAAAGTGTATAGTAATTTATTCCGAAATTGGTAATAAGCAGACCTTTTATGTTCATTCAGGCTAACAAACTTATGAGTTCGGGTTAGGGGTGCCCAAGTATTAATCGCGAATTTTTCCACATTCAAGGGATCTTCGGAACGTCACCCTTGCGAATGTGAAGGGGCTGCTGTATGTGTATCGCGATCATTGGATCGGGTCAGTGCTGCCATCGTGTGGCTGAATTTGGTCATCGCGTATAACGCTACTGCAGGTAAACCAAAAATAACAGGTTTTTATAAAACTACTAAACTGCACGAAAGACAAGTGACTGTTAAATATAGCCGTATTAACCCTCATTCCCAACATTATCTAAGAGAAAGGAAAAACAGCTATGCGCACGTAAAAAAATAAACGCATGTCATTTCTCAACTATACAATGAAATCCTCTAATATATAAAGATTGCGAAGCTGTGTATTATACAGCAAGCGGGAACGTACCAGATCGACCATGAACGCTTATTACAGGACTCTGGAGAGAGTACAGAGACAAGAAACGGGGCAAACGTCGCTGCTCTCAACAGTCTCTTTTAATTCAGATGGAGGTTATGAGGAGTTCCAGGCTTCCCTCGCTAGGACGTGCAGCGACGCGGGGAGCGTCTCCCTAGCACTGGGAATTCCGCTTCTTATAGCTCGGCTGGCTAAAAAGAGCTCGGCTCCCAAGGGACATTGCTGTCGCTTGAATTAATTACCAAAAATAATATAAAAATTGTGTAAAATTAATTGCATAAAATAAAAACAGTAACACTCATAAAAGCAAAGTGCATAAAAACAAGGACAATGTGAGCAAACAAACCATAATAAACAAACATCACATCAAAGTCAACCAACATCAAACCCCAAATATAAAACAAGCAAATTGTTTTAAAAAAAAGAGCGAGAGTGTAAAAGCGTTAAAGCTCCTCTAAGGCGCCGGCTGCCGGCTCAGCGCCGAGCCCCGCAGTACACGGAGCAGTAGGCGCCGTCCACTTGCGGGCAGTGCCGCCGGGTGTGCGCCCGGGCCCCGCTGGCCCCGCACAGCGGACACACGTACTGCCGTAGGTAGGGGCAGCGCACGCCGCCCGCCCGGTCCCGCAGCCAGTGCGAACGGAAGACGAGCTCCGACTCCCCGTTGTGCTCGCAAAAGCTGCAGAAGGGGCGTCGTGGCTCCGGGGATTCCTCTCCCCGGGACAGCCGGGGCCCGTCTGCGGGCTCCCTGGAGGCGCTTCTCGGCTCGCCAGCCGCCGCGTCGTCCGTACGCTGTCGCCGCCTCGAAAGCGGCATCTGACGTGCAGATTCCGGCCGGATACCGACCCGGTCCGAATCTTCCGGCACCACACGCCCGGTTTGCATGGCCAGGACTGCATCCGCCAGCCGCATGTAGTCTCTCCAGGGCTGGAAATCGCCGCTGATCGGCTGCATCAGTGCGCAAAGCGGAGCCGCCTCCGCAGCACAGCAAATCATCCGCACAGGGTGTACCCTCCCGACCCGGGGAGGAACCAAACTTCGGAAAATGGCTGTAAGGTGACCCGTAAGCTGTGCTGGACTGACCTGAAAGCCGATAACATGCAATTAATAAAGTTACAGGGAAAAATATAACACAAAACCACAAACATCTGTTAAAACTCCTAACATAACCATCACATGTTCTGAAGAACCGATTAGAGTCTCTCCATAGAATGATTTCCAAACCCGCCCGGGTCCGGGTAGCCTCCAGGAAAAAAGCGAGAAGCCTTGAGACCTTGGAGCCCTTCCCGACGGATGCAGTTTCCGAAGAAACTTATCTGGCCGTCGGAGCATCTGGCGTGTAGTTTGCCGTTTTGTTGATTGAAAGTTTGCACGCTATAAACGAACGCAGCAGCAGCAGATAACAAACCTGCCCTCTCTCGGAATGACCGAAGGCAGCGGTCCGCGCTAGTGCTATGTCGGTGGCGAATGGAACGGCTCTTGGAGTCGGTGTTCTGCCGAATAGTGCTACCCACCGATATGTGCTACCAAGCCTTTTTGCGCACGCGCAGTAAACATTTCGCACATACGTCACCCAGCCCACCGATCTGCGCTACCTGGAACGTTGGCTGATGTGACAGTTTGCGCATGCGCTGAATTCTATTAGCATTCTGCGCATTCCGTTTAACTGCATTTCTCGGCGTTGCTGCTCGTCTACAAGAACACAATGTTTACCTTCGATCATGGCCATTAATAATCTCTCACTTCATTTATTTCTTCATTTAATCCCTCTTAACTCGGCCTCCCTGTTTGAAAGCCATTTCCAATGTGGGTTTCGTGTTTCTGTTTTACACATTTCCAGTGATGAGAAGTATTGCAGGACCCTAATTTACATTATAGTCGCCAAAGCAAGTATAAAGCCATTTCAGTCAATGTTCCGAGTTCAGTCTCCATCAAATCAGAGTGCTGTGTGCTTGCCTTGGGACTTTATCTTAGAATTGGTACTAAGTTGTCCTGCCACAGTGCAGACAGGGCAACTTGCATCTCCAGACTGCTTGTAGTCTGTGCTCTGTAATGAACTGGAACCCCATCCAAGATTTAGCTGTCACATGCATAGTCATACAGATACAGCCCACTGTGGCACGCAAATCTGATTATTCCTTAGTTAAATAAAACAAAAAAAAATAGATGATTAAAAGAGGGAAGGGGTGAGAAAATGGATAATAAATGTCAGATAAGCCTGATTTGAATATCATGGAAAAGTTTAATTTACTTAGTTGTTTATTTGTACATAATTTGGGCTTCCAGCTCATAAAACCCACTAATACAGGACTTCAAAAAATTGGAATACTGTGAAGACATCACCATTTAGTTCTCAGTTTTTGCAGAAAAAAAGAAAGAAATTAGGATCACATCAAATCAATCAAAATATGGCACTTTCAATACGACATGTCAATCTTCAATACTTGGTTGGGAATCCCTTTGCCTTAATCACTGCCTCAATGTGCTGTGGCATTGAGGCAATCAGCCTGTGGCATTGCCTGGGAGTTATGGAAGCCCAGATTTCCTTGATGTTTGTGATCAGATCTTTGTTTTTGAGTCTGGTGGACCTCATTTTCCTCTTGATAATACCCTATAGATTCTCAGTGGGGTTTAGGTCTGGCGAGTTGGCTGGCCAGTCAAGCACTGTGATGGCATGGGCATCAAACCAGGTTTTGGTGCTTCTGGTGGTATGGGCAGGGGCCAGGTCCTGCTGGAAGATGAAATCTGCATCTCCATACAGATCCTCAGCAGAAGGAATCATGAAGTCCTCTAAAACATTCTGGTAGACTGTTGCGGTGACCTTGGATTTAAGAAAGCAGATTTTACCAACACCTGCACCGGACATTGCACCCCAAATCATGACTGACTGTGGATATTTCACACTGGACCACAAGCAGCTTGGGTTCTGTTCCTCACCCGTCTTCCTCCAAACCCTTGGACCTTGATTCCCGAATGAAAGGCACCTTTAATTTCATTGGAATGAGGACCTTGGACCACTGGCCAACAGTCCAGTCCTTTTTCTCCTTGGCCCGGTTGAGATGCTTCCGACAAGCAATTTAATGACACCTGGTAAAACCTGTGCAGGTGCTTTGAGTTTAGTAGATGAGTTGTGTGTGACACTCAGTTTAAAACATTCATGCCCTGTAAAATTTGGGCTGATGTCTTCACAGTATTCAAATTTTTTGAATTCCTGTTTTTGTGGGTTTTATGAGCTGGAAGCCCAAATTATGTGCACATAAACAACTAAGTGCTGTCGAGCTGCTTCTCATTGCTGGGCGGCCACCTTTGATCCCACAGAGCGACAAACTGCGCGAACCAAGTGGTGTGCTCGCCTCCTCCGGCGGTTCTTCCTCGGTTATTTATAATTGAAGTCATGCATATTTACATTCTAACAAACAAAATTTAGTATGTTTCATCCCCAAGAAAACCATAATTGCAGATTAAATGCTACTACTTTAGAAGATGAGCAGGGGGTTAAAGAATGAGGGGAGGCAAATGTAAGGGTGTTTATAATTCATTGTTTAACTGACTAATACTGTCAGTTAAATGGTTAATAAAAAAAAAAGTTTGCAGTGTGGTGAACGAATAGAACGGAGAGGTTGAAAGATCCGGAGAAGGGGTTACAGCACAAAGTGTACGTTTGCCACTCAAAGGCAGCATCTAATAGAGCAGTGTGACTTGGCGGATTGTCCTGTGGCAGCGCGCTGAGTGTCACTGAAGATGAATTTGTACAAAACAAGTCAGTATTCAATCCAATAGAAAAATGTGAACGTGATTTTGGCCATCAAATAATAAAACAATAAAGGATTTATGTCAACGGAATACCCTTGTATTTCTTCCAAAGACGTCTCCTAGTGGTACATGCAGGTAACTTCGGATTGTCATGCTGTGGTTGAAACACGATGTCTGCCTGAGCCCTCGTGAATGAATACTTGTATACGCGTATTTATTATAACCGTGTAACCGTGATGTTAATGGTTGTCCTACCAACAATAACTACATACCTTATTTTCTTGTTCAATTTGAAACTGCATCAAATGCAATGTGAAATTATGAAAAGTGTGTGTGTGTGTGTGTGTGTATGTATAAATATAGTTGCAATGCAATGCAATTTTATTTATATAGCGCATTATCACAACATTACATTGTCTCAATGCGCTTTACATTCCTGCC